>VWZY01006594.1:10721-27782 GCA_013399075.1 Chloroceryle aenea | reverse complement strand
TTTCTCCATCATTTTATGCTAGCAAAGGCAATTTTCATTTAGCAGAACTAGATGTGTAGGCCACAATGATGACAGAAGGCAGTAAACAAGGTAGATACAGTTCTTTTTCAAATAACTTCTAAGGCCAGATTCACAAACAGACTGCAAAGCTAGACTTAACATTTAGATGCCTGTCTCCCCATCTAGAGTTTGTAGTTCTGAGTTAGACTGACACCACATTAGCTTCTTTGTGAGCAGATGTGCCCAAGAATATTTGTAAAAACCTGGAGACTAAGTGGAAATTCAGCTGAAAAAGGAAAGGAACAATATTTGAGATATTCATTCAGTATTGAGTGTCCTACTCAAGACTGTAGTGAAACACTAATTATATATTTCCATGTTGAAGATAGTCATAGCAGTAGGTGTAATCTGGGTGTCCTTATTGTAAAATATGCTCTGAGAGGGAAAAGGTACTGTTGATATCCAACTTTGTTTAATTCCTTACTAGCTGCAGGACTCAGTGAGGACACCAAAGATACAAATATACATAATATGAGTAACATAATCATGACTGAGAGACACAACCCCAGTCTCCCACCTCTTAGAATTATCTTCACTCTCTTTTTGTTCATCAAGTAAACATGTAGTTATTCTGTATAAAGAAGATCAGCTTCCAGTAGGGTGACCAGAAACTCCCTAGCTCTCAATAAGTTGAGGTCTGTGAACTGGGAGACTCATGTCAGCAGACCTGAAATTGGTAGAAGCATAGGAATGAAAAACTGTGTTTCCTATCTAATTTAATATTCTACTTGAGATCAGAGAGAGATATCTTAGTGTCAGCATATTCAGCAACTGACACTCTGAGAGGTCATCACACACACTGGGAGAACACTATTACACAATCCTGCAAGAATGCTAAGTAAGGTTCATTTCAGCAGTCCATGTCAATGAAGTCTGAGGAGCACTGCAAAATCTGGGTGAACCTATGCACATACTGAGTAGCTACAGCAGCCATACATTTAGTGTACACTTGGAAAACTGTAGGCTTAAAAATATTGATGGAATTAATTTTAGTGTTGCCTTCTGATTTGCCTTGACTTTACCACGTCTTCAAATACGATGCCTTAACAATGCATGAAGAGTGCTCTCATGTGTACAGCTTTTTAGACTGTATATTGTCTTGTAAAGCCAGTGAAATGTATACCATAGGGAACAGTAATAAAGGTAGTTTAAACTTCTGTGATTTATAGTGATAGCAAGAGAAACAGTGATTATGTCTCTTAAAAAAAGCCCAAACTTTTTTGCTTTGATGATAAGGACTGAAGGACAGTTTTTCTTCTAGATATTCAAAGGCCACACATGACAATCAAATTATTGAAGAACTATTGCTATTTTGCCTTTATAATGACATATATATGATACAATATTTCCTCCTATATATCTTTTTAGGGCTTTACCTGTGTCTGAGGTGGAGTTATACAGACAAGGAGGCTAAATATAGAGCTCCAGCTGTGTTGACCATTTCTGCTTTTTTGGCATTAGTGATACATTTACATAGCTACCCACCAATAGTCCCAAGATCAGATTTTTTGACAAGTGTTGGCCTTTACCCTTCCAAAGCACACCTGTTTAGCACCCTTGCTCATACTGAATGCTGGAAACAAACATCTGTTACTGTGTTAATAGTAACTGACAGAAAGGTATACCAGGTGTCAGTAAGAACAATCAAAGTATCAAAAAGGGAATTTCCACTTCAACAGTGTTTAGAGCTGTCTCAGAAGAAAATCTTTCCAGTTTTCTTGACTCTTTCTGTCATTGTTCGTTGAAACACATAAACACTAGACCTAACTTACACACGTCTTAGAAACACAGAAACATAGAATCAGAAATGTCTGGGTTGGAAATGACCTCTAGAAGTCATCTAGTCCAATGCCCCTGCTGACAGCAGGGACATCCTCAACTAGAGCAGGTTGCTCAGAGCCTTGTCAAGCCCCACCTTGAATATCTCCAGGGATGGGGCCTCAACCACCTCCCTGGGCAACCTCTTCCAGTGCTCCACCACTCTCGTGGTAAAGAACTTCCTCCTTATTTCTAATCTAAATCCACTCCTTTCTAATTTAAAACCATTACCCCTCATCTTTCCATGTCTTGTCTTTCCACGTCTCTTTGTATTTTTCCTGCATCCACACTCACAGCAATCAGAATTTTGCCTGCAGGAAAGCAACCTACAGTGCAACTTCTCACTGTGTGTATTTGCTCAAGGTCCCGATCAACAGTGTGGTTTTGCAATTACTCAAAAGCAAGCTGTGAATTTGACAGCCAGCCAATCAGAGAGGAAGAACAAGGCTGTGTGTCTCCATGAAAGGCAGACAGAGAGATGAGAGAGCTGCCAACAGCAAAGCCTGAAAGCTGGAGTTATGCCTGGCACATTGCAGGTTCCTGATAGCTCAGACTTTGACACTTTTTTAATAACAAGTTTATATGTGGAAAGCAAAGAGTGGGTTTGTAGCAGCTTAATTCTGTGTACAGCAGAAATATCTCTATAACTCCTTAGTTTTCCAAAGTGTTTAATAGTGCTATTACAAATGCTTAATGCTTTTACATTCATTAATTCATTATCAGCTACATCTACACGTTTATGTTCGCAGTGGTGTACAAATACAGGGAAAGTAAGTGGCTTTTACAGTATTCATATGTGAGAGAAGTTTTGATCAAATTTCAGAAAGGCAGTTTCACAGGCAAAACAACAGATGTTTCTGAGGGGAAGTCAGCAGAGCTCACTGATTGCAGTGTTGCTGTAAAAGTTCTAAGTGGAAATCCTATCACAGAACCTCTTAACTGTAACTATACTATTTAATTAAACTTTTTTTTTTTTTCCCTAGAAGGCAAATATGGACAAAAATGTATTCTTCTGGAAGCATTTTGTGTTTTCTAGTCCTTTTTGGTTATGTTTTGTACATATAACATGCACTTTATTATTGCCTTTTCACAATGTGAAATTTCTTGTAAAGTTTATTGAAAACAGAGTGAGACCAGAGATTCAAAGGAATTGGCAATGCAATTATTTACAGTGAAGTTACCATTCCAGCATGACTCTTTCTAGTTAATGTCTTTCATTAAGGCAAAGAGGAAGTAAAATACATCACATTTTAACAGTACTATTGCATGAAACTTTTGTTGCCATGGTGAAAAATACCATATAGATAAAGTCATACATTCTCTAGGAGGTGCTTCATAGCTTGCTGAAAAAGTCCACATTCTTGTAGCATTTCGAGAGGGATAATGATAATCCACAAAATACAACAAAATGTAGAGAATGCTTTAATTGTTGCCAATACTTAGCCTACAGAAATTTATTTTTCATGTCTTGCTCCATGCACTCTTTGGTACCATAGCCGTGTTAAACATAGAGTAGGTCTTGGTAGAAAAGTGATAGATTACCTTGTGACATTAGATGTCTCCACATGAAACCAATTATACCAAAGCAGAGGATGTTTCTGCTTGTTGATGCACTAATGTACTATACTAATGTACAGGGTGTCTCTTTGTGTTAAGTACTGACACATAAAGAAAATGTAGTAAATGAGGAGGAGGATAAAAAGCGAGTATCAGGAGGGTGGAGTCAGACTCTTCTCTCTTGTGTCCAGTGTTAGGACAAGGGGCAATGGGTGCAAGATGGAGCGTAAGAGGTTCTGCAGAAACATAAGGGAAAAATTCTTCACTGTGGGTGACACAGAACTGGAGCAGGCTGCCCAGAAGGGTTGTGGAATCTCCTTCTCCGGTGACATTTAAAACCCACCTGGACGCATTCCTATGTGACCTGCTCAAGGAGATCCTGCTCTGGCCAGGGGGTTGGACTAGATGGTCTTTTGACGTCCCTTCCAGCCCTTAACATTCTGTGAAATACATGGTTTGCATATTTTAGCAATGCCTGAGAGGACTGGCAGTCCTCATATCACTAGGAAATACAGCAGACTATGAAGAAATTTCTACAATATATCCCAAATTCAAGATGTCCAAGAAGATGAACTTTTTTTTTTTTTTTTGGTAAGCCTAATAATGTGGGTTTTGAGGTTAATAATTTATTTAATTGATTTTATTTTGTTTCCTCAATTTCCTATAGATTGTCCTTGACAGAAAAGCAGTTGTCTAAATAACATGTAGCTCAATAGGACCAGAGCATACCTGAAATCTAACAAACTGCTTCCTGAGATTTCTGGTCTACCTACTCACATATTACCGTGCCATTCTGATTCTGTTAAGTCTAATGGGTCTTTTGCAATAAAAATCACCTTAACCTACATGCCATTTTGAAATAAAATCTGAAGTGGATTCCCCTGAGTTCTGAGTTCTCTGAGTACTGATTACTCTAGTCAAGTCACTGGAATTATGATGTTTGTAGCTGTCTGAGCCCCTTTCTGATCAGTAGGGGAGATTATCATCTTTAACAAAAAAAACCTTGCAAGGATGATTGCAGTCTGCAAGACTCATGCATCAAGACACCCTCATCCTTGTGGTCCCTCTCCTTCCAGAAGAGTTGTCTTATTTTAGAGCAATGGTGTACAACAGTCCCCAACGCTATAAAGAAATAACAGGATGTGTTTGTAAGTAAAACTGAGGATGCTCTTGCTGGCTATTGTTTTAACAGTGCATTAGAGAAGATAATTAAGTGATTTGTCTCCCATGCAATATCTGACATAGTGTGAAAAATATGTGTTGACTCCTTGTGAGCTGTGGGAGTGTTCTGTTTTCAGTTTTGAACATAATGTCATTTTGGAATCTGTTAAAAAGTATGGTCTGATATTAATAACTACTTTCTCTCAGTATTCAAATTTTCTTTCAAGACTTGTATACCCTTTTTTTTTTTTTTTTTTTTCAAAAGGAAATAAATAGAAGTGCTCCAAATGCTGATTCAGTCATCGTGAAGGAAAATGTAGCTGGCACTTAAGGTTAGTATTCTAACATTTTTACCTGATAGTACAAGAACTGCAGAAGTTTCACGGATGTAGTTTTTTCATTCAGTGGCATGAATTAAATGCATATTATACAAAGGAAAATGGTGCTGCTGACAAATGATGAGTTAGACTGTTGCCAGCTGTTACTGATGGAAGACAATAGGCTGTTATTGATAGGAGGCATGCTGAAGAATCCTCTGGATTTACATTGCCACATTGTCTGTCTCAATGATGGCTTCAGAAACACTTGCAAGGTGCTGCTATGGGTATAGGTTTTGGCCGTATCTTTGTGTGTGGTGTTGGGAGTGGGACAGCATCTGCCCCAGCTGTGTACTCTACAGCTCATTTTTCATAGGAAGAAAACAAAAAAACACATGGGTTAGTAAAAACATTTTGTGGTTTACCTAGCCATCTGATGTGAGAAGTGAGGGGCAATGAACTTAGGGTTCAGCAGGCCATGTGTTTGCTTCTAAGTATACCTATAGCTCATAAGGCTCCAGTTTTGACAGACATCCTTGATAACTACGGTGCTGGTCTTCAAGCAGGCCCTTCCTTCACTGAGGTCAAGTGGAAAACACTTCCTTAAATTTGAGTACATGGCTTGTTAGAACTGGTATTTAAGTCTAGGTCAAAACATTTTCTGAACTTATGCCTGAAAACAGAATATGACTTTGTAGGGTAATTGTAGGGTGCAATGCAATTTGTCACTTTTTACTGCACTGTGGTAATACTCTGTGGTGTGTCTGCACCATGGTGCATCTCCTCCTCCACTAGCTCCCTTGGGTTCTCCCTCTGCTGTTTCTCACTCCTACTTAAGCTGCCACTGCCTGCCTAGACATCTTATGCCCTCTCAGACTCTACTCAGTGCTGCTCAGTGAAAGGACAAGAAGTCATGGGTGCAAACAGAATTACAGGATATTTGATCTAAATATGAGAAAGCCCTTTTGTAACTAGAGTAAGATGCCCAGGGAGGTTGTGGAGTATCCATCCTCCAGATTCAAAAATCTGACTGGACATGGTCCTGTGCCACCTGTTCAAGATGACCCTACTCTGAGCAGGTCTCTTTGCAGTGAGAGTGGACTAGATGGTCTCCAGAGGGACTTGCCATTGTCAGCTATCCTGTGAGTCTCAGTCCTGGGGTCAAAACTGCTTAACTTCTTTGTTAATGACCTGGATGATGGGGCAGGGTGCTCCCTCAGAAAGTTTGGTGATGATGAAAAATTGCAGAGAAGTGTCTGAAACACCAGCTGGATTTCCTGCCATTCAGAGGGACCTTAACAGGCTGGAGAACTGTCCAAAGAGGAACCTCATCATCTTCAACAAGTCACCAGAGAGCACATCTGGCAAAGAAGGCCAAGAACCTCCAGGCTGCATTAGGAGGAGCATCAGCATCAGGTTGAGGGAGATGATCTTTCCCCTTTAGCCTGTGGAGAACTACCTGGGGTTCTGTATCCAGTGCTGGCCTTCACAGAACAACAGAGGAATTAAAGTAATCCAGGTTTCCAGAAAAGCAATAGACCTTTTACTTTTCTCTCAGGAATGAGTATACCCAAGTATAAGATTTTTACGTTTTCCTTCCAAGTCCAAGGCAATTCCATTCAAGTGTTACAGAATCAAGGACAGAAACTATAGGGAGATACTCAATTCTCTTGTGCCTTCTCTACAAGTGCATCTAACCAGCTTCTTAAGTTCAGGAGAAACAGTGGACATGGCACATTGTGATGTTGTCTCTTGACAGTCTCCCTTGCCTTTCACATAAACACTTAACTTTCTGTAAAGGTTTATACTTTTCATTATAAACAGGTTGCTTTCATGTTGTTGGATTCACAGTGCTTCTGAAAAGCAGCCTCTTTCAAAGGCACACCTGTGCACTCTGGTATAAGCTCATCTTCATGGAGGAAGGGAGTGTGTTGAATTTTCTGTACAGACATTCTAGTGTTGGTCTAATTGAGCTGCATCTATCTCTCTGTTGTCATATTAGTGCCGTGAAGGTAGTAGTTGTTGAAAATAGGTAAGACTTTACTTTTATGTTATTAGTACTAACTATGTGAAAATGCAAGTTCTCATGGGAAAAATAGCACTTCCAAAGAACTCTGATGAATTTAACGTCAGTTTCTTGTTGGTTTGCTGTTTGGGTTTGTTTGCTAAAAATTATTTTATTAAAATAACGATGCTACACTTAGAAGCATAATTATCAAACTAAGCTGTTTTGTGGTTTGTTGGTTTGTTGTTTATTTTTTTTTAATAGGCAAAATAACACAATTTAAAGTATGCAAGTTGGGAACAATTATCCTATCATGAGGCAACCATGCTGAAACTTTCTTGGTCAAGCCAGTCCAGGTTTTTTTGTTAAACTTAACAGAAGCAGTGACCTGAATTAAAATAGGATTATGACAAAATGTGTGAAGAACTGATAAATTTGAAACTGGAAATTGTGGAGAAAACAGTCAAAAGCCTTTACACCTTTGAGGAAATGCACAATTCTACAATGTCACCAGAGATATCTGCCTCTGGAGTAACTGAGAGATGGCTGCAGTGGAAGCTTGAATAGAGGAAAAATATCCTGCTGGATCAGACCCACAACACAACTGTCCCAGAAACCTGTTTCTAACAGGGGGCAACAAGCTCTGCCTCAGGGGAAGGTGGAGTTCCCTTTCTTCTTCCTTCTACCCCCAAAATATTCAACAAGTGTGGAAGAAAATGCTTTTCCTTGCCCATGGTGGAAGGTAGCATGGGTTTTCAAGGGTGTATATTAGTCTACTGAAAGGTTCTTGGGAGGGGGTGGTTAAGATTTTTTTTTCTTACTCTGGTCTTTTTATGTTCCTCAAAAATTATCTCACCCTACTTTGAAATCTTTGCTGCAGTGAAATCTGGTGTCAATGAGAGCTACCACCTGACTGTGGACAGTGATAATTTTTCCTTTTTGATTAACATTTCATTTTATTTTCACTTTTTTTTTTTTTGTATTCTTAGCCAGTTAGTACTCAGTTACTTTTACTTCCTATCTCTTCTTTTAAAGATTTTCCAAAGGCTTAGTTTAACTATTGTGGAGATAAATTTCATATAATTTTACATACATGCTGTGGACTTAAATTTCTTCTCATTCATGTAGTAATGTATTTGATGTTACAGTTATTCAGAGACACTTTTGGTAAAGAAAAAAGCAATCCTGCAACATGGCTCAACAGAAAAGATGAGTTCAGATATGCCATTAAATAGTTTCCTACTAATGGTTGAGTACATTCAGGGGGAAATACATTTTCTATCTCCATGTGCACTGTCTTGAATCTGAATGGGCTTTGAATTGAATGAGAACAGCAGACTTCAAGTGGAAGTCCTCATCGTGTTCTCCATAGTTGTGTGACAAAATGCTGTTTGTCTTGCCTTGTCTATCCACTCAATAGTTGCACTCAAGTATCAAGATCAAAGATAAATTTAGCTTTTACATTTCTGTTGTGTTTCTGTTTGTATGTTTCCCGTACGATGAAAAAATATCTGTTCCCAGGTAAGGATAAGGGCAAAACCAGAATGCAGTTCTGTTCTCGGTGTGATGTTAAGTTAAATGCCAAGAGACCTGGTACTGGTTTTAATAGTGTTCCTCTCTGGTTTCAGGGTAGCTGCCATAAGGCATGCCCAAGCAGTCACGATTTAAGTTGGAATCCCAAACCTTGTAGAGGAATATGTTCTTCCAAGGAACTGAAGGATTAAGAAGGAATGAGAAAGGAGATCCTGACTCCTCTGGGAACACATGCTAAGTCAAGTTCCAATGACAGCAGTACATCAGGGGAGTTTTGTTGAATTAAGGCAAAAAAACCCCAAACACTTGAGTACCTTTTCCTTTCATCTCACAGCGTACCCAAAGCCACAGTGACTTCAAATCTCATCTCTGTTTGTTGTTTTGTATCCATGTTGCACAAGCTACAAATATGTGATCAAATCAGAGGATGGCTTTTGATAATGTAATGCATTCAAGAGACTTTTTTCTATATGCTTGTTGATGACACGTGGCAAATCATGTTGAAATGTCTGTCAAAAATAAAACAACTGAGGAGATATAAATAATCAGAGGCCACACTATTTCAGGCTCCCTATATCACACTAATTCATTTATAAATGGAATTGAATAGCAATCTGCCCCCCATGTCCCCAGCTCTATGTGAGCAAGGAGAAGGGCCATGCAGCACAATAAGTAGTCGTCCTTCAATTGTTTAGATCATGTTGCTGCATTGGTCTCTAGGCAGAGTTTGTGAGGGTCTCCTAGGGCTTTCTAGGCATTCAGACCAAAACCTCTGTTGTAAATTCCATCAAAAATCTCAGTAATGTTGCAAAGGGGTGGAAACTTATTTCAAAATAAAAATGAATTCACTCATTTACATGTATGTATTCCCATAGTCATCAGGGTGTGCTGTGAAGTGCCCTGACACATTACCTGCTTGTCATTATTAAGACAACAGAAGGACTTGACACTTCTGGCATGCCTGCATGTTTCCTCTTCAGGGTCACAATATACCTTCTGAGCAGCTCCCTACCCTTGCAAAGTGGAAATCTGTGTCACAGGCAGCATTTGGTATTCAGCCAAACATCCCAGCAGAAGTGAAATTTAACTGAAGCTTACAGTACATAAATTTGTCAATGCTGTAGCAAAAGAAAATGACTAGTTATGCATATAAAGTAAGACCATATAAAGGTCTTCTTCATATAAAGGAAGAACAATCTAGATTTCAATAAATGATTTTCAAAGAAATCACTGGTGCCATGAAGCAATATTATTTTTATGCTATGTTACTCAAAATCCACCAAATCCCTCTTCCTGCATAGGGTCATGACTTGGTCCTGCTCTCTGCCTCACCCTAGGGCTGTACCCTGCCGAGACAGGAGTCCCAAGAAATTCAAAAGGTTTCTGTTTAAGTTAAACACAAACTTCTGCATCTGGGGAGGGACACCACCAGACACCAGTACATGCAATGGGCAGCCCAGCTGGAAAGCAGACAGAGAAAGGTGACCATGCTGTTGCCATCAAGCATAGGCTTTCTTCCCACTCTTCCAGATCCAGCCTTGCCTGTTAAGAAAAATACATTGTTCACCTGCATTTTGAATACCAGTTCCACCACCATTGAAACTAGTGGGACCAGCCAATACAGTCATGCATTTGTTGATGTAAAGCGGATGAAATATCAATTTAAAATTTTACACCAAGCTGAGCTAGGCAGTCATCTGCTAGCCATGACATTCCAGTGGGGACAGACTAAAAATACCTTGTGCAATAATATATTCAGGAAATATGGTAAGGGACATACTTGTGAGACTGATGTTCGATTAGCATTTTCTGATTTTCGCTTGTGCTTGCTGAAAAAGCTGAGTATTTGAGAAATGGGCTTGATGCTGCTTGCTCTGTGTGGGGGCCTGATTCTCCATAATCTTTTGCTTTTTATTGCCATTTAGACAATATGAGGAGAAGTCTTAGATGCCACCACTCTGTTTTGACAACAGGAATGCAATAAGACTGTGAGTTGGGAAAAACACAAAGATTGCTAACAAATGTTGGCGTTTATTTGAAAAGATAATATAAATAAGTAGCAAAGGCTTTTGTATTCACCATCTGTTTAGCAACTTTAAAAGAAGTGTTTTTACAGCTGATAATCTCAGTTTTTAAGGGCAGGTGTTTATTCAATNCCGCAAGCCCGCGCCTCCGCAAGACTGTATGTCCAGCCTCTAATAGTCAGGGATTTTTCAAGATTCTGTTCTCAGTAACCAAGAAGTAACTTAAGCAGTACTAGGACACATGAGAGTACTGCATCTGCAAGCTTGACATTTTCTTGAGTCTGTCAGGAAGAAGGCAAGGTGTTTCAGACTAGCTGTTTTATGCAAAGAGCCATTCAGTTTCTACAGTGCAAATACAAAACACCTTTTCTTTTTCTTTTAAACCAGACTTTTCATTTGCAAAGAACAATTGGCAAGTTTTGATGTGAGGGGGGTGTTTCCCTTTGTCTTTCCTTTTATCTTTATTTTCTCCCTCATTTTTTCCATGATTTTATTTTTTCTTATGGTGTTCTCAGGTGTGTCCACACCCTGGGAAAAGAAGGCTTCTCAAAAGTATTTCTACAACCTAATCCTTCCAAGTACAAACCTAATATTGATCTCTTTAGAAGTCAGGTTTATAAAAGAGTGTTTACCCAGGAGACAGACCCAGTGACAGCTGTTCAGTGATGGGATTCTGGTGTCAGTAATAAATACCCTAGAAAGAATGGATACTGGTGGAAATAAAATATGAAAGGGAACTTTGGTGCCTGTTCCCAAGCAACAAAAATACACATAACTTGAGATGTGACAAGAACCGAAGTTTCCTAGCAAGCTTCCCAGATGTTTTGACTTTGTAGTCAATCTGAGTTTCAGTTTCAGTTTTCTTATTTTCTTGCTCTATTTTTTTCTCCATCCTTGTAAAGTAGAAGTGATTGTTTTGAGAGAAAAGAATCATAGAATCATAGAATCANCTGCATGGGGTTGTTGTGGCCAAAGTGCAGGACCCCGCACTTGGCCTTGTTGAACTTCATTCCATTGGAGCCAGCCCAACTCTCCAGTCTATCCAGATCCCTCTGCAGAGCCCTCCTGCCCTCCGGTAGGTCGACACTCCCTCCCAGCTTGGTGTCATCAGCAAATTTGCTGATGGTGGACTCAATCCCCTCATCCAGATCATTGATAAAGATGTTAAACAGGACTGGGCCCAGCACTGATCCCTGGGGGACACCACTAGTGACCGGCCGCCAGCTGGATGCGGCCCCGAAGAAGGAAAACATCGAGTTATTTTGTTTTGTAGTTGTTATGAATAATCTTGCAGAGCAAGTGTTTCCTCTGTATATGATGAAGTTAAACTTTCTTCTGAGTGTATATTCACCACTTTGTTCTCTCTTAAGATGATTTGTCATGATATGTTTACATCAAGACTCAAAATCTAGGGCAAATCATTAATTTGATTGCTATCTCCTGCCTGTTCTAAACAATAACTAAAAATGTGTCTGACTTTTCCTCAGACTAGTATTTTTTCCTTTTCTCTTTTCTTGTTCCCTGCACAGAAGATTTAGAAAGTTTCTTACCGGTGAGGGGGCAACATTCTGCGTTTGAGTCCTCTGTTCAGGTTCTCAGGGTGAGTAAAGTTGACCATGTATTCCCTGCATGCAGGAGGAATCACACATTGTCAAAAATTAGATCTGCCAAGAGGGTATGATGGTGATCTTCTTCAGTAAAGGTGTTACAGTGAAGGCCCAGAGAGATTACCTGTTTTCCTCCCATACCATATTTTTCATTTAGATGCATGTGTATTAGTTGATCCACCACAAGAGACAAGGAGTTTTTTCTGACATTAAGCAGAATTAAACTTTTTCACTTGTCTCAGTGCTGACAATGTATTTTTCTTCTTTGTAAAGAAGGCATTTCTATTTGGGCTGGCATTTGGGGAATCTCAGTTCTGGTACCACACAGTGAGAAAGAGAAGGCTTGGAAGGCTTTTCCATCTGCACATGAAGAAGATAAATTCTCTCCTGGTCTGCTGGGCTCAACAGCCAATGATGTTTGTCTCGTTGTTATGCACTAAAGAGATTGCAAAAATATTCTTGTTTTTCTTTTCCCATAAAAGACAGAAACAAATTAAAATTATTCTTTCACTGGATTTTTGGAAGACACTCTAATGAGATGTTCATGAAGGGGGGTATATTGAGGTGTTTCTTCCTTTTGACAGAAAGCAGGAGGAATACTGTTGTTTTCCTTCTGTAATTACATTTTTCAATCAAAAATAAATATCTGTTGAATGTGAACCTTTTGGGTAAATTTATTCCCTTTTAGGGGAGTAAGAAGGAAGGAGATGTCTTCTTAAAAACATAAAACAGTAAAATATTTCTGTAATAATTTTTTTTTTTACTGGTTCATTTTACAAATGGATATATGATGAAGAAAGAAGAAAATACATAAAAAATGTTTAGCCTTTGACTTCAATAATGTATGGGATCATTTTTGTCCCCAGACTACCGTAGTGAGCATGAAACTGTGAAGAAACTAACTAAAAACCCTGGTTGTATGTTATCTAGGAATAAGTAGGACATAGAAGTTTAATATCTGTCACAACAGCAGTATAAACTGTCCAGAGGAGGAACATGGTATACAAACCAAAAGTTCACTGGTCAGAAAAGAACCCGCAAATACCAGAAGAGACTTCTAGTAATTAGTGTGCAAGGTGTGATACGTAAGAATGTGGTTACCTGAATGACACATGAGGGTCTTGTCTTGGCAGAAGACAAATAATATGAATGATGAGTATAGCAACTGACACCTTTCCCACATGAGAGAGGTCAATAGATTCCAAGATACCACTTAGGGACTGCAGAACATTTTAAGATACAACTATTTAAAATAACTGTGTTAGGAAAGGTTCCTGACACAAAATGCCATATCCATATGCCTTATAAATCAATGCAAATGATGCTCTTGAACCCTAGGCAAAGAATCATATGTTTATTTTGTTATTAGCTCTGCAGGAAACATGAATACCTGTTCTTTTACTTCCTGATGCTTTACTGTTGTCACTTCCCAAAGTTCTCCTTCATCATTTCTTTGTCTCATTGTTTGTAGGTGTTACAAAATCCAGGTCTCTTCTTCATATGCTGTAAGCCTGATTGTCCTTCACTATAGCTCCTGAAAGAATACAGGCACACATTGAATTAAAACTGAAGTCTTCTCAGAGGAATGAGAACTGCACTCAAATCTCGTTTGTGTTAATACTTTCCAGTCTTTGAAGCATAGAGCCTGTACATACTAGAGAAGGCAAAGGAGTTCTGTTTCACATTTCTCTTAACCTATGCTACCACCATGCTGCTGTACTTCTGAAGTCCATGGGACCATCAGGAATTCTCAGTAATAATGCACTATAAATTAGATCTGCGAACATGAAGTATAGTGCTCTTTTCGCACAAAGAAAAATACTCATTTTGAACAGAAAAAGTGAAGATTAACACCAAAGTGGAAAAACACCCTAGCTTCCCAAATTCATTCTAAACTCAGAGTTCTCACCTTATAAAAGCACAGAGGTAATTGCCAGGTACCTGAGATGACATTATAATTTGATGTAAAATAAATCAAAAAGGCAGGTATCTATAAATAAACACCACAAAGCAGGCCAAATAGAATTTCAGAATACCTCCAGGTTGCAAAGTCAGGTAACTGTGCTGACTAGAGAGCACCATGAACTTTTTTCAAGGAAGTATTCTCATTGATCTCAAAAATTCAGAAGCAAACTTGAAACAGATGGAATCACAGAATATTCATGGTTGTAAAGGACCTCCTAGATCACTGAGTCCAACCATACCCATAACAAAAAAACACCTAAAAACCCCCCAAACACCCTGATCAAACATGACTTCAAAACCACAAAACCACAAAACATAAAGCACAAACTACACAAAATAACTGCCTACATGCCTGCCACTAGAGCATGTCCTGTAGTTGCACTTAGCTCTGAACTCAACAGAAATATTATACTTAGGTTATGATAGACAGGTGCCTGAGCTATGAAAACAGAAAAACTATCCTTGAGCTGTGCCAGTTATGGGATAAGTCATTCTGTCCAGTGGATGACAGAGGTCCCTTAAAATGTCCCTTTTGCTCTGAATATCAAAAGTCTTTGCAAGACATCCTTGCCTCTAAAGCATTTTGTCTGAATGGCTTTTATTCCTCTAGAATCTTCAAGAATTCAACAGCATGTGTCCTCCAACTACCGTGAAAAATCTGGGTCTTCCTAATTTCTGCCTGAAGCATCCCAAAGGAAGCCACAGATACTTTGTGCCAGGAAGATGCCAGTGGTCATTTAGGATTTCCAAACAAGCAGGGTATAAAAGTAAGTGGAAACAAGAACATCAGATTGGGCTCAGAATATCCATTTGTCAAAAGAAAACCTTTGCAAATGCAGTAAAAATGGGGCTCAAAAGGAAGATCTTTCCCTATACATTATGCTGCTATCGTAACACTGTTGTAGCACGCAGGAGGTCCCATCACACATCAGGCTCCATTATGCTAGAACACAATCAAATGCACAGAAAGACAGCCCCTGCTCCAGAAAACTGGCTGTGGAAACAAAAATTAAGTATTTATCTTAAATGTTTACATTCTTAGAATATTAGGAAGTATCCATAAAAATTGGGCCTTTTTTAATTAGTAAATTATATTTAAGTGAATTTACACTGACATTATAGTAATAAAGACAAGAAAAATTATGCAAGTCACTTCTAATTTTAGAAATTTTGAGGTATAATTTTTAAAACGGTTGGTTAGATAAATTCTTATCACTATGATTGACAAAGGACATAAGGCTTTTGTAGTTCAGTGGTTTTGTTATACGAACAATGCTACTGCAAGATATTTTTGTTAGTGTTCCCACTAGAAGAAAACTTCTCTTTCAAAGCAAACTTTTTTCTGTAACCCTCCATGGTTTGAATAATAAAAATTATAACTTCAATATTTATTTTTTTTTTTAATTTAGCGTTATCTTTCAAATATTCTTACATGGCACTTATTGTGGGCACTCTCAGAGCAAAACTAGTATCTCAGATTTGATCCGAAATGCAAAGGTTTCTTTCTTTTCCCCATTACAATGTTACCAGAGGTGGAGATGAGAGCCTAAAGACACACCTGCCCTGCTGCTGACAGACAGATGCAAAAAGATCTGTCAGTATGGCACACTCTGCTATCTGCTTATGTTAAAACCACAATGTCACAGAGTAAAAAGTCCACACATTGTTTGGGTGTCCCTGGAATATTTTAGGCATGGAGGATCCTTCATGTTATAAGAATTTGGAGTTGGCCCAGACAGTCGCATCACTCACTACCCTTTCTGACAGCTCAAGGAAAATTTAGATAGTTTTTAAGATTCTTTATAAATTCTTCTAAAATACATTTATGATTTACAGAGTACCAAATGATCAACGAGTTTTTACTACGTTCATTAATATCACAACTGGAAATGGAGATGGTAGATAGCTTTCGGAGGTTTCATTAGGGCTTATACAAAATACAATAACTATACTTTTAAAATCCTTTACCTTCCATAATGAAAGCCCACTGTTCATTTCATTAAAGGTAAGAAGACAGTTCCTCTCATCTTCAGTGGAGGAATAAGAGAAGATAAAGGGAGCTAAAAAATTTTTTGCATTCTGCAGGAGAAAACAACATCAACTTCACAAATGCTTATTTGTTGCAGTAATAAGAGAATCAGAAAAAAACTCCTATGATTTAGAAAGCACAAGAGTCCAAACTCCAAAGCTCCGTGTACCGCGGTACCTCATTTCAATAGCAAGATAGAACTCATCCACTGAAAATCTGACCCTTCTGGGTTGTTTGTCAAGAAATCACACCTTGGCAGTCAGTACAACTGCATTGGATCTGACTGAACTGGAGTTAATTTATTGTCACCAGGAGAACAACAAATCAAATTTGCCAAAATTTTTGGTGGCAATGATAAAGCCTAGTTGAAAGTACAGTCTCATACAAAGAATGCTGGCATAACTGACATGTTGACCTGGGTTAAATAGAAATCTTGGTCTGGATTTCTGAAATTCGGACTAGAGACTTGTATGACTACAAAAATGTTCCTAGAACTTAACAAACAGCAAGTAGTTATGAAATAGATTTCTAAAGAGACTGTAAAGTCAAGCTCAGTCTCTTATATTACCTAAAATAAAATGTCCTATGTGTTGATAAATACTTCAGTATCACCATGTTGAAGCTAAAGAATTCAGAGATGTCAGTCATCTTCACCTTGAGAGAAAAGGCAGCTCCCTGTTCTCTCTCCCTTGCGATCACTCGATCATTTGAGTATCAGGCAAAGCCTGATGGATGAGTAAACTGAGAAATATTTTGAAAGTGCTAAGGAATATTTCATGGTCACAAAAATAGACAGTGTTTGTTCTGGGAATATTTTATGATGTTTTATCATACGATATAATCACTATGCTTATGATTTTTATTGAAGACAAATTTTCAAGAGAGCAAGACAACTGTGTTATTGTGTAACTGAAACAGGTTTTTGTTAGATGCTGCAAAACTTTTGTGTCTTTATTTTATTTCTTTTTTTGCCTCTTTTTTTTTT
>VWZY01006591.1:0-20142 GCA_013399075.1 Chloroceryle aenea | reverse complement strand
TGGCCACAAGGACACATTGCTGGCTCATGGTCATCCTGCTGTACACCAGGACCCCCAGGTCCCTCTCTCCTGTGCTACACTCTAACAGGTCAGTCTCTAACCTATACTGGTACCTGGGGTTCTTGCCCAGATGCAAGACTCTACACTTGCCATTGTTGTATTTAATTAGATTTCCACCTGCCCAACTGTCCAGCCTGTCTAGGTCTCTTTGAATGGCAGCACAGCCTTCCAGTGTGTCAGCCAGTCCTCCCAGCTTTGTGTCATCAGCAAACTTACTGACAGTGCACTTTGCTTATGGGTGACCTGCCATGGTCCTAATGGTGGGACTGTCTACCAAGCAGACTAACACCAGCCACACTTTAAACTCTGTGCTCCTCATATCCTCAGATAGGCCAGGTGACCCCACAAGTCCTCCATCTCCTTTCTCCTATTTCTCACCTCCCCTCTTCAGGGAATGATGAACACTGGTGCAGATATGAAAAACACCCAGAATTATCTAACTAGCAGTTTAAGCATCCAACTTCTATCCCACCTTTGTTCTTGTTTAAGCAGCATTTCACAAATTAAATACTCGAGAATCCTAGGAGATCCAAATGCACCAAGGAATGGGGAGAGGCCATGGTAGAGAAAATGTAATGGAGTATTTCAAAGCCTGTGAGCAATCTCCATGCGGAGCGTTAGGCCAGCCTACCTCCTTGGGAGGCTTAGTTTGGGCTTCTTTTTGCACCAGTGGTGTTACAGAAAGCTGAGTAGATTAAAAACTCTGAACTCATTAGGATTACATGGGTAGAGCAATTCTGTGATTGACACCTGCAAATCAATCCAGGAATTTACTGGCATTTAGACCACACTGCATAACAACAGGCTGATGTAGTTTCTGCCAACTGTGCTATTTACTAAGGAGTCACTGGCTTTTTGAATTTTCTGGAACAATGTCAGCGTGAATACAACCCCTGTGGAGATTGCATCACTGTCCCAGGATGAATGGTTGGGTTCAAATTGTCTTTGTCTGAAACCAGCCCCGATACCCATGAAATTAGAGTCCTTGCCTACTCCTGTGACAGGAACAAATCTACAACTGAGTTGATAAGCAATATCTGTTGCCATGTAAGAATCTGCTAAAGCAATAGTTCTTGTTAGACTGTCATATTACACACAAGGGCTGCACCCAGATCCTGTACTGCAGCTACTCCAAAGCATACCTGCCTAATGCACCCAACTGTCCCCGCTGGTCTGCGGACAACAGGGCGTCCACAAATTTAACGGAGGGGGAGGGGCGGGGGGCATTACAAAGAACCATCAGCACCTTCTCCTGCAGGGTTTGAGACCTTTCTAGCCATTTTCCTGAATTAGGAGAAACTGCTCTCCAAGTTCATGGTGCAAATCTTGAATGGATTTTCCTGGTACTATAGGAGACATTGCTTTTGAACACCTCAGGCAGGAATTGAATTTTTCTTTTTTTGGCAATAAAGTTAAAAAAAAAAAAGCACTATTTATGACCCAAACCAGGACAGTCTGGCCGTTACCATGATAAGTACAGTGAAGGATCTGATACTATTTTTGGAAAGGACTTCTTCAGTCTAAACTATGAGATAGCCAAGGCTTTAGTTTTGATACATTTTAAATAATAAATCAATCCTAAGTAGTTTCTGTGACTTCTTACTTCAAAATAATATTCATAAACAGAGAACATCTATCTACCATAGCACATTTGTTTCTTAGCTGGACCAGAAATAACTTAACCTGACAGGCAAACCTCTGTTACTGGTCTCTGTGTCAAGCAGGACCTTCAGGTACTGAATTTAGCAAAGCAGAAGCTCTGTTGTCAAGACTTTCTGTACTGCAAGTATTATAAGTTTAGCCTTGTATTAGAATACCACACTCCATTCAAAACTTAATGTCTTATTTGTAGAAGAGAACACATGCTAGGGGATAAAAAAAAAAACACCAAATTTGGTAATTTATGAGATTTCTGTGGTTTGTCAGGAAACTCTTGATGCTGTTTTTTCCAGTGAGGTGTAATGTTGCTGGGATAGTGGGCATTAGCATCTCTGCGCAGATAAAGCAAACCACTGTGTTCAGTTCCATGCCCAGTTTCGTGTTCGGTCTCTGATACAGGTCAGATTACTGCTGTCATCCTAAATATGCTGCCCCCATATAAAGTTATATATGTATGTGTAATTTTAATAATTCATGGCTGCATTTATTCATGCAACTTAACAAACAATAGTTTGACTCATAGGGTATTTTGGAAGTTGATATGCATAACTGAAAAACAAACAAGTGAGAGCAGTCACCAAAAAAGAGAATTGCTTTTCTTTAAAAAACCAGGAAACTCTAGTTTGACCTGGACTTCTTGTGCTACTAGCCATTCTAGAAAAGTCAAAATTTATTCCCTCCTTTATCTCCACCTCTATTAAATACATTATTAAAATATTTGGGGTGTCTTGGTTACAGTGTTACCATTAAAAGCTACTTCATATAAATGCATCACCTGCAGAAATTTAAAAATTTGAAGTAAAAGGAGCACCACCATTACCATAGCTTAACTGAAGAGTTAACTTGGTGCCCAAGGTAGAAAATTCAGTCTATATTTAGAAAATAAAATTGGAATTCTAGGCATTTCTTCCCATCTTTTGCTATTAACTGGAACAAATTTGAAAATCGGTGCTTTGAACTAGACTTCAAGCAAGTACACTGTTCAGACTCCTAGGGTTTAGGGATACTTTTGATAGTGTTCCAAAAAGTTATCCACAGTAATTTTGACCCATGAGTCTGCTCTTCTAACTAAGAAAATAATTTCCTAATTTACACATCTTCATTTACAAAATCATGTATTTTGCATGTGTCTCTGTACTGTCAATTATTGTGTACTTTCATTCATTATACCCTCATACCTTTGTCTTGTCCTTCATCATGTACATGGGAATATCTCACAAGCCACACATTTTATTCTCTTCATGTAACGTGCTTCTCATTCACTGCTAATATGGACTCACTTGTCCATTCAGAATCAGTTCTCACCTGATCAATAGGAGATTAACCAATCTTAGATTTTCGTTTCACCATTGGAAAAGACATCTGATCTAATTTCTTACTATAATTGTTTAAATTGACATAATTATTTTAAATGACACATAGGTGATTCTCTTTTGGAAAAGTGTCAGTATAAACACTAATGCTCATTTCCCAGTTTTAGTTAGAGATTAAGCAGATAACAAGAAATTTTATTCCTTGATAAGATTTCCCTAGAAAGAAGTGGCATAAAGAAGGATAAAATATAGGATTTTAAAGTGATGCAATCTTTATATGACAGAGGAAGGAGTTGCAGGACTATGTGCAACAGTGCCCACCAAAATCCTCTATTTCTTAACACCTGCTTGTACGCAGGTGGACATTTCCATACACATACACAGTGCAGCCCAAACCTCCCCTGTGCAGTGTGCTGCAACACAGCTTCTGCGACACAAACAAATAGGAAGCACAGTGTGACTGCCAGGTTGCTGTATGGATTTCTGGCTTCTCAGCTTTCTGTGACTTGCTTTATTTTGTGACTATTTTTAAACAGGGTGGTGACCCAACATACAGGAGCATCTTTTATCCAGTAAAGCCCAACAGTTCATCGTGTTATTATATAGAAAGGAAAGATGTGCATCACTGGAATGCAGCAGCACTCGAGCCAAGATTAGCGTCCTGGAAACAGCAAACATTGGCAGCTGCGTACTCCCGACTCCAGCACTGTGCAAAGCTAGTGCTATGCTTTCAGGCTCTGCTTATACCACTGAACAAGGCAGAACAGTTTCCATACTCCTTGGATTTCCAGTTGATGGATCAGCTTCTGGATGGGGATGGGACCAGGGAGTCTCTATTGGTGTGGCATTGCTGCTGGCATGCTACAGTAGTTGTGATGGGCACCTTTTGCTCCTCCACCCTCAATAGCCCCACAATAGAAGGGTCATCTGATAAATGAGGCATGGTAGACAGGTGTTTAATTTCCTCTGTCTCCAGCACTGCTAGACCAAATTCCCACTGACAGCCCATTGCATCCTTGAAATACCCTCTCTTGAGATCATCTACACCAAGAACATGAGACATCTGGGCTAGTCCCAACAGGGTGCTTTTGCCACTCACATCCAGTCAGACTCTCTTCAGCTTCCACTACAGTCAGCTCCTGGGATCCTCTTGTTACTCCAGAAATAAAAATGGATTCTTCCCCTTTACAGTTTGACAGCATTAGGGTGCACTGGCGTCCACTAAAGCCTTGTGCTCCTGTGGTTCTGACATGCCAGGCTATGAAACCCACACAATCCCATAAATTCAGCTGGCATTCTCCTGCACCTGTCTGGAGATGCAGGGTTCCCCCAATTTGAAGGGGAGTGCCCATTGTAGACAAAGATCCAAGCAGCTCACATAGCCTAGACCTCAATCACAGTTATTCACATCTCAGATGAGGATCCAAAGCCCAGTTGGGGGGGGCCTGCCCATTGGAAAGTGAATCAACACCTTTCCTAGAAGGGCTACTTTTTGTGATCATCTTATTTTGCAAATCAGACAAGTATACCTGTAAGACCAAGGTAGGATTTCCCTCCCATTTTCTCATGTCTTCCCAATGGTTACGCAGGAAAAAACACAGCATACCTCATGAGGTATACAATCTCTCTAGCAAGCTTTACAGAGCACTTTTTTTCTGACAGCTGAGACAACAGGGCAGCAGGTTCACTAGGATTCTTAACAGCTCTCTCAATAACTGTCCACTTGCCCAGGTAGTATATGACATTCCTAAGGGCATATCTGTTCATTATACTCAACAGTAGTCTTCTCCAGAGAAACAGGATAACAGGATGCACCTCTTTTGCAAGAACCCTGTCAATGTCCACTTCTCTAGCCATCAGTCCTAACTGCTTGGCTTCTCTGTGCTCTAAGTACAAATCATCATCTGTTATCCCAACATTGGAACGGCCAAATGACAAGTTGCCCACCTTCATGACAACAGTAATCTTTATGTATATCTCACAGCTCATTTAAGGATGGAGATTGAGTGGTCACCTCCGATTCCTCCCCCATGATGTTCTTGCAGGACCTGCTCCTTCTGTGTTTGTCTTCAGAAGCATCTGGCAGGGACACTGTCGGGTCCCTAGGTCAGCCACATCACCCATCACCATTGTTGGAACAGCTGCAGTGCTGCTCATGGGGGTCTGAGATATCTGCAGAGCCCATTAGAGGTTGCAGCAGCCACACAGTCCCCACCTCTATACCAATGTTTTACTTTAAGCAAGACAAGAACTGAAAGACATTCAAAAAACCTGACTCTGTGATCAAAGTGGTGAAAGTATCCAAGGGTATACCAAGTTCTCTTTGCCCACTACCATTCCACCAGGAACTGGCATAATTACAAAAGAATTTATGATACCATAACCTAATGGCAAAGAATGTAACAGAACAGCACCACACCGAAGAGCGATAAACCGCAAAAATAGCAGAAAAGCCACCCACAGCTCCAAAAGCAACTCTAGAAACAAACATCAGAGAATTCTACCCAGCAATCATCCTACCCACACCAGCAACATTAAAAATCCTTCTAATGACTCCATCAAATCCCTTAAAACATTATCTCTTTGACACTCTCAAATGAAAGGTCTGCAGTTCTCCCAGGTGAGCTATACATAACACTGGACACCAACTAAGCTGTCTAAAATTAACCCATATACATGGGTTGAGACAGACACAACATATACCTAATCACAAGCAAAAATCCATCTTTAGTTGTTTAACAAGTCTTTTTATAGCTTTCCTAAGAATATGCATCCACATATGATTGGGTCAGATAAAGACCAACAGTTCACAATTGGATGATTTTTTTTTTCCTCTGTTGTAACCTCAATAAACTTTCTCTACTTGCAGTCTGGCAGCAACTTAATCTTGTTTACTCACCTCTTTGCAGGACTTGCTGGCCTCTTCAAGGGTACGCAGTTATCTGCTCAAGGTCGGTATCGAACTTGCATTCTGATCCCTCCAGCCAGATGAGGTTTCCCACACAGAAAAAGAAGAGAAGACCCACGAGTTGAAATGGGAAACAGAAAAACCAATGTTAACACCAACATGAAGTATATAGGTTTATACTCAGTTCAGGGAGTGTACAGCAGTCATGATAAACAAGAGGACAGTTCTCAGGAGAAAAATGGTAAGCAAGCCCCTCTAGAGAGAGGAAGAAGGGAGAGAAGAATAGAGATGAAGAACGGGGTAATCAGGAGAGACCTCCACCCTTGGCAAACTCACCCCTTTATACTAAGCAGGATGCTTAGGGTATGGGACACACCTGTAGTCAAATTAGGTCAGCTGCCCTGGCTAACTCCAAACTGCTAATGACCGACCTATGATTCTCTTGGAGGAGACCAGGACACCCACCCTTTACCAGCAAACAGCAGGAAGAAGGAGGAGAAACTGCTTGTAAAAAGCTGGACTGCTCATATGAAAGCCTGCAGAGAAAGATTTAAGTGATGTTTCTCAGAACCAAGGAACACATTAGCTTTCAGTCAAAGACTCTGAATGCTATGAAAATTATTGTTTTCTTGACTCATCTGCACTTTCCTCTGCAACAGAATGAAATTTTCAGTGGGGAAAAGCAAAATCCACTTTATAAAATGCCAACTTATTGAAGCACTATTGCCTTTAAAAAAGGCTTTCACCTATTAAGCTTTATGCTTTACCAAGCCTAACATTGTATTGAAAGAGAGTCATTGAACCCATACAAATGCATCACATGATAAAAGTTGTTAAAAATCTCAGGTCAATGACTGAAGAAAATCAGTAGAAAGGCAGCATCTTTCTAGACTGTTTCTGAACATAATTTAGGTACTGTAAATTGTCTATTTTCAAAAATGTATTTTGTTGTAAAAAAACACTAACATGTAATTGTGTTAACCAGCAGAACAAAAGTTATGAATATTCATCATCACAGGAAAGAGACAAAATTTAACATCAGTTTCACCTTATGTGAAATTTAAACAATTCTGCTGATTTATAGAATTAGGCTGTTCCATTTTTAAAACAGATTTCAGAAACACCACAAGAGAACCTGTGCATTCATCCATATAGGGAAAAGAAAGAGAGAAAAATCATCTTTATGTATGTGACAGCACGGTTTTCTGGATGACTGGTGTCTGTTGTGCTTAGAAATGGCTGCCTATGCCAAGACAGATGTACTCTGGAGCCTTGTGTGGATGCGTAGCTGCATTAGTATGTTGAGATTACTTTAAATTTTGGTTACAGTTCATTAATAATACTAAATTACTCCTTTCCAAAACAGGAGGCTATTCTCTGAACTAAAAAGCAACAGTACAGACAACTGTGTGACTCATAGTCTCATTGAAAAATATAGTCATTTTTGTCTACTTCTTTACTGCAGATCTGATTCAAGTTGATAGCAAAACCCTTTGCTCCTGATTATGGCAACTCTGGTGAAGAGGTTTCAGCTTGTTATCTCCATTGGTCAGCACAAAGGGGACAAGGTGACTAGCAGCTGCCTACTGTCAGAGGAGTCACAGAATCCATCAGCCTCCAGTGAGCACCTGCTCTGTGTTTGCCACCAATTAGCCTGTTAACAGGTTGTTTTGTAAAGTTTCAGATGAGAACTTTCCCTGCCACAAAATATTGGCAAAATCCCACAGGCATTAAAAAGAAGGCATAGACAAAAGGGAGTTGTCGCTGATTCATATGCTAGGAAAATCAGCATAATGTAAATTTGAAAACTAGATACTCTGCTAGCAAAGACTATAATTTAAAACATTATTAAATTCATTGATGTGACTTTTTCAGCAGAAAATTGCAGTCTGGTTTATATCAGATTAGAAATTTAATACATCTGCTGTTAAGTATCTAGAAAGCATTGCATAACTTTCATCCGTGAAGAACAGAGCCAGAGTAAAAGCACTAGAAGATGAAGGGAAACCTGTGACAGGGGTGTTGCATGGCAACTGAAAGCTGGGCTCTGCCAGTCAGTGGCAGTTCTTTGTATTTTTAAACTCTATGGTAGAGAAATTAGTCATTAAAGTGGATCTCAGATGGATGACTCTTAATTTCTGAAATACAACTGAAGCACTGCTGCACACAAAAGCTTGCTTATGAAAACATCTCTTTTTGAATACAAGCACCCTTTGTGAACAGAAAAAAAAAAAAATAAAAAATCTGGTGCACCTTAGTCAGAGAAAGCCCGTTGCTCTTTTCCCCTAACTGCAAATGATTGTACATGCAGTCCTGTTTAGACCTCACACAACATTCAATCTGTCCTTAATTTTAGAGGAACAATACTTTTTCTGTTTGCAAAACAAAATATACCAAATAAAAGTGCTTGGCCTAAAAATGATGGGGTTTTTTGTTGTTTTGTTTTTTGGTTTTTTTCACTTGTTCTGGTAATCAGCCAGTCCCATCAAAGATGAAAGATTAGTTGCATATGTATTTACTCAGTTTTTGCACAAAAGTTGCATAGACTGCAATATGCTAAGGCTTGCTTGTAAACATCTTTTCCAGTGGCTGATCTGCTATCACAAAAGGCATAGATAAGCAAGAAAGGTCTTTAAAATTACTTGCTGCTCACTCCTTTTTGCTACTAACAAATAAAACGTGGGAGCTACATTTTATTTTCCATCTACCCCCTCCTGCCCCCCCTCCCTGGCTGGGTGCAGGGGAGCTGAGACCTGCTGGGCTGGGAAGGTCCTGAGCCAGGTCTGTGGGTTTCTGTGCTTCTCTTGCATGGGGGCGATTTGGGGAAATCTCCGCCGTCAGGAAATCATGCAGGTAGTATTAGCTATAGTAGACAAGGGGATGAAAAGGGGTTGCATGTCATAGCTTGCACGGCCATTTAATATACCTAGAAAGAGGAGGAGAAAAATGAGGTGATAGGTGGAAAATCAAGTTAACTTGAAGGAGTGAGGATGTGGTAAAATGGAGTAGGGGCAGCTGAAAGGATGGAAAGTTGGTGATAACAAACAGTTAAGGGAAAAGAAAGAAGTTCTGTGCCTGGACGGGTGTATGTTGGAAGCATTTGGCTGATCCTCTATCCCCTCAGAGGTTTATCTTTGATGACATTCAGAAAAACCTTCCAGTTCTCTCTGAACATGGAGGCAAGTTGGAGATGTGGTATGGACAGAAAAACCCTGTTGTTGTCACCCTCTGGGCAGTGTTGATCTGGGCAAGGCTGCTTAGAAGGTCACCCACAAGTTTCACAGTCATACCATTTGGTTTACATCTTTTTCCTCTTTTCCTCCCTCCAAAATAAACAACCTACTTCTCTTTGCTCTTTCCCCACTGCCCCTGTTTTTGGTGATTTTTAGACTGTTATTTAGTAATTCTAACCTCAGCCAGTGACCCTGATAAGCCTGGGAATCTCTATTCCCACTGTCTTCTGGTGTCCTTCATCTGAGAGGAGTTCCCAATACATCCCTTTCCCCATGTGTGATATCTGGCAGTTCCTCTGTGTTGTCCAGCCACCTCTCCACTTCCATTGCTCTCATCATCTGGCAGTTTCTCAGACTGCTATCATATTGTCATATTGCTGGAGTGTGTGGCATACAGGAGAAGGGTGAGGGGGATCTGACTGCTGCCCACTGCTACTGGGAGAACCATGAAGAAGATGGACCCCCATTCGTCTGAGAGGTACGTAGGGAAAGGTAAGTGGGAAACAGTCATGACCTGAACCAGAGGAAATGTTGGCTGGAGAGAAGGAAACAAATCTTCCAAAAAGTATGGTCAAGCATGGGAACAGGCTGCCTGGGGAAATGGTATATCCTCTGTCCATTGAAGTATTCAACACTATAAGGGACAAGACCCAAAGCAATTGGATTTAATTTTTAAGTGGCTTTTGCTGCCATTTGTAGCTGGCCAGTTAGCCAGGCTAGTCAGATAGTATCCTCCTCTGGACTTGCAATAAGCAGATTTGCTTGTAATTAAGATTTGAAGAGCAGATTTACCTCAGGCGGTGTGATAGCAGGCCGTTGTCATGTAGACAAGTGTGCTGCCTAAAAAAGGCATCCATAGAAATGGATAATCATTGACTTTTCACAGACCTGTACTGTGATTTTCATAGTTCACTTTCAGAAACAAAAAGTAGATCACTGCCGGTTTGCAATGCAGTTTTTCTTTGGGCACTCGTAGAATAAGTATCAAATCTGCTAACGTCCGAAGCATTAAACAGAATCCATAGTCTGAACCCTGAGGGGCCCCACAACTTGTCACACATGCCAAGAAGATCAGGCAGGTGAAGGCTTGGGATTCAGCTGAGCGGTGAACTGGGTGAGAAACAGGCTCATCAGTGGATGAGAGAGTTGATTAGGGAATGAATCACTTAGGGAGAAAGTTGTGCAATTAGACTGATAAATTTGGCAGCAAAACAAAAGGCAGAAATAGAGAATGAATGCAACAATCAATCAATAAAGTAGCAAATCAATTGTCTAGTTAATAAGATAGTTAATTATGCAGAACAGAGCAGACAAAGCAGTGTACTTGGGCAGTTTGTCTCCAACAAATCTCCTCAGTGTGTTTCAGTCACTGCATCACTTCCTTTGGCTAATTTTTGTTAATGTAAGTCCCAAATATTTGACCTCTGAATTAGTATTCTCCTTCCTGTAATAATCTTTAGAGACAGTAGCTCTACAAACAGTCTAGACTGTTACATTCTACTTCTCTATATTGTTTCAGAAAGGCAATAATTAGCTTATGATCTGGGAGAACTTGTATTCTGCTTCATCTGAAGAAGCAGTACTTAACTATCAGCATATTCTTATTTCTATTATTTCAGTATTTTATATTGTATAATCTCATTTTAGGGCAGGTGGATATTCTATTTTATATTATGATATTTATCTGTCTTTCCACTCTGATCACAAATGTGCTAAGTGCTTTCCAAACTAAAATATGCAAATATTTTGTCAAAATGGTTTTTGTTCTGCAAGTATCCACTTTAAGAACACTTAATTTTCTGTTGAAAGAACACTCTCTTTTTTCTCCCCATTGTACAACATAAGAAACTTAACTAGGGAACCGAAGAATTCAGTCTCCTTGCATCCTAAAGTGATACAATACAGTGTAATGCAGAAGGCAAAGAAATACATGAATCAGTCACCTTATAGAAGACGACAGAGATAGTGGATTTTCAGAAATTGTCAGAAGCTGGTACCACACCCATGTGAATATAACAACTTCATCTAGGACCTGTCTTCATTATTTGTCAAGAGTACTTCCATTGTACTGTTATGATCAACTTACTCATAGTATGGCTGCAAGACTGGGCAGCTTTGGACAAGATCCATCTAAGGCATCTATGCCTTATGTGAGTTTGATTTGGCCTTCACTGTTGGAGGTGGACATCAGTAAGCCTTGAAGGTTGAGACAGCTGTTAATGGTTAGCAAACTATTACTTCTAGTTGTCCATCAGCTGTGGACTCAAATAATTTTAAGCAGCTTATCTTGTACTTTCACTAAAGATTTCTCTTTGCTTTTTTACATAATCTGATACTGTTTTGATAGAAACATCCTACATGGAGGCAGTAATTTTGGGGAGAAAGTTGGAGCAAGACGCAGTACAGAAACCCAATTGACACTCTCTGCTACTCTAATTTTTTTAACATGGTTGGCTCATATGCAAGAGGCCTCTGCTGAAGTGTCAAACACTTTGAAATTATTAAGTAGATATTAAGACTTCCATAAAAATTCCAGTGACTGCACTTGAATCATTCCAGTATTGTATGTGTCAGGTTGGAACCTGCCTACAGCATGCTGTCAGATGCTTAGACATGTGGAACGTGCTGGGTAATTGTTTCATGTCTCCTTCCATGAGCTGAGCTACCTAAAGGGAAAAGAATTTTTAGTCTTAGCAGCAGGGCATTCATTTTTTCTAGCTTAGGAAGTCAGTGTTTGGGGCTTTAAGCTTTTGTTGTGGTTAATTCCTCATAATTTGAGGACTGGAATACTTGTAAAACTTGAAAACACAGCCAGTGAGCCAAATTTCTCATAGTGGAAACACTGTAGAAAGGAGCTTCAAGAAGCCAACAAATACCATGTGCAGAACAGTGAAGAGCATTATGGGCTTTAACTGGGCCATATACAATATCCTCTTCAGTCACTGTCACTTTTTGTAAGCACATAAGAACACACAGCAACATAAATTAGTGCAAAATCACACCGGCAGCTTAATCAGAACAAGGCTTAGTACAGTAGAGTGCTAATCTATAAAGAACTACTTGGTAATATCAGCTTCCTGTTAATCACATAACAATCAGATAACAGTGAAATGTTGATTTATTCACTGATTTACTCTTAACTAGATTGCAGTAATGGAGTAAAATGAACCCATTTAGACTGGTTCTTAAACTGAACGCTCCTAATTGCATTTGAGAGAATAGATTGTAATGCATTTGAGTATCCTAGTGACCCTGCTAATCTATGCAATTAACTATTTTGTAAAGTAGACTACCTTGCACATAGTTTTGTCTTAAAGACTAGAATATGTTTTTCATATATTCTATACATGATTCTGTACGAAAGTAATTGCCCATGTAAAATCTCCAATTTTACTCCAATACTAGTAGTTCTCGGTGTAAGCTTGCAATAGAGAAGCTCAATTGCTTTATTATATTTCCATTTAATTATCGAATTAGAATACCGAAAGTTGCATGTATTCATTCTGGGTCACAGAGTTCAGGATGGAAGGGAATCCCAGATTACACATTCCATTAGAAATATCAAAAGGCCATCTGTCTTTCTTAGTATGTTTCAGTCATTCAATAGCCCGAGGTTATTTAGGCAGAAAAGAACCCCCAGGTCCTTTTCTGAAAATCTGCTTTTCAGCCAGCTGACTTCCAGTATGTACTGCTGCCCAGAGTTACTCCTCTTCAGCTGCAGGACCTTGAGCTTCCCCTTGTTGAACTTGATGAGGTTCCTATTGGTGCATTTCTCCAGCCTGTTGAAGTTCTTCTGGATAGACTGGTGTATCAACCACTCCTTCCAGTTTTGTATCCTCAGCAAACTTTCTGAGGGTGCACTCTACTCCATCATCCAAGTCATTACTGAACATGTTGGAAAGAATTTGACCCAGTATTGATCCCTGGGGTATGCTGCTAGTTAAAGTTCTCTAACTAGATTTGGTACCACTGACCACAGAACTCTGGGCCTGTTAATCGAGTTTTCAACCCACTTCACTCTTCATCCAGCCCATACTTCAACAGCTTGTCTATAAGGATGTTATCTGAGACTGTCAAAAGACTTCTTGAAGTCAACGCAGACAATATCCACTGCTCTCTCTTCATCTACCAAAACAGTCATTTCATTGTAGAAGGTTGTCAAGTTGGTCAAGACTGTCCTGCCTTTGTGAATTCAGTGATGACTACTCCTAATCTCCTTGTTGTCCTTCATGTGCCTAGAAATGTCTTTCAGGATTACTTGTTCCATCATCTTACCGGGGATTGAGGTGAGGCCTGTTGGCCTGTAGTTCCCTGGGTCTTCCTTTTGTCCTCTTTGAATACAAGAAGGATAACAACAAAGGGTTGGAGAATGTGTACATAGCACAGATGGTTCCAAGTTTCTGGTATCTGATGAAGTTCATCATAGTGTATTTAGAGACCATCAGAGTTCAGAAGTTGTTGTTGGTATAGCTGGGAGCTTCTGGGAAATGTATGAGGCCCTAGAAAATTTGGAATGGGCAAATTTTGTATTTAAGTTTCAAAAGAAATAGATTGAACCAGTCAGCTTAACCTCAATTTCTAAAAACTACTGTAAGAAATACTAAAGCTTTTGTCAGGCACCTGGAAGGTACAACTAAGGCAAAATTGTCAAGAACAACTCACGTGGAACCAATTTAAATCTTTTCTGACAGGGTTGGCTGATAGGAGAGAATCGGTACCTGTCATCTCTTGACTTCTGTGGTGCTATTACATCTGACATCCTCATATGGAAGATAAAAAACCCAGTTCTGGAAAAAAATGCATCAGAGAAATGTACAAAAATGCATTGCACTAAGAAAAGATACAAGCAGTTTTCTGCAAAGATGGGTAATTATGGCCAGCTGAACTACCTCCTCTACAAAACCAGAACTACTGCAGAACTTCCTCCTCACTTTATTTCCCTGTCCAAATGAACATCTCAGGTTGTTTCTTTCTGTCATTCCCATGGATGCCTACTTATTTGATCAAGCTCAAGAAGGATAGAAAGACTTCCTTACATGCTTCAACACTGTGGAAAATGCGACTAAATTTTTTGCAGGTTACACTTTTATACCGGGCAACAGTTCTGGTTTCAACCTCATCCCAGGTCTTTCTGAGTAAGATGCCCACAATCTAGTCATTCTGTTTATTTACTTATTTAAAACGTTTGGCCACACACTTGCTAGAGTCAGTACATGTCTTGCTTCCTGAACCACTGCCTCTCTGGCTTTGGCAAATGGAAGTGTCTTGTTCTCCAGATATTCATCTAAAATGGTCTTGCAAACATAATGTAATAACAGAATCCCAAAATTGCTGAGGTTGGAAGGGACCTCTGGAGGTCCTCTTAATCAAACCCTCTGTAGGGCCACCTATAGCCAGTTGCCCAGGACCACATCCAGATGACTTTTGAGTATGTCCAAGGAGGCGGTCTGATTTACAAGATTTGATGCTTTGATGTTGACAGTCTCTCCATTTCTTCATTGGTTTTCTGTTTTCATTATGTCACATAATGAAGAAAGACTTGTTTTTTAAGGCCCTTCGAGGTTTATCCTCACTTCACATATCTCTCATATGCTATTACCTCCTGTTGGCCTACAGTACAAACCCCAATCTTCAACCTTGAACATTGTCAAGAAAAGCATATTTGTGGAATTTGTGGACAGATATCCCTCAGAATATGGAAAAATTCCCTGCAAATATATGCTAAATCACTGGGACTTGCTCTTGGAAAAAGAGGAGGTAATTAGGCAATATTGCTGGTAGACAGTAAAGTATGCCAGAGAGGAAAGCTTCTATGGGATGAGTGAATTTGCTCAAATGTGGCTCTATGGCGGCATGAGTGGGAAAGGAGAGTGGAGTCTCAGCTGAAAACATGATCTAAGGAACCCTGGGTTTCATGTCAACCATTCAATCTTCTGCCGGTTTACTTTCTTAACTTGCTTTTCTGCCTCAGAACTGAATTCTGCTCTCCAAATGTACATGGAAAGCTGAAATTCAGAAGCTTTAGAGCCATGTGTCACAGCTTCCTAGTTTGCTATCATCTCCCCCCTCTGAATGCCCTCTCCTGCCACTGTTGAAAATATTACTTGTAGTGAGCTTGCTCATGTGATGAAACCTCTGTCTGTCAGGCACATCAATATCCACTGCACTGAAAAGCATATGTGAGCTAAATTTTTGGACAATAGTCTTGAGATTTCATAGTGGCATAGTTAAATATATCTTGTCACATGGCCTGTTTGAGCCAAGGATGAGAGCGTGAAAGGGATTATGATTTTTATATAGGAAGGTAAGGACTGGGATTAATGGTCCCACTGCATGTTGTCAAAACCTTCACTTCCAAAAGGAAGAACCTTTTGAATACATATAGCTTGACAAAGGCTGTGCCAGGAAATTCACACAAGGCACTGATTGCCAAGGGCATGGGGACTGTCCTTCCTTACAAGTCTCCAGAGAAAAATCTCTCCCAGCCTCTCCATTGTCTAAGACCTTATCCCAGGCTTAGGTGTGGATGACTAAGACTCATGGGAACACCGTCTCTCACTTTCTCCGTGGGAAAACTTCTAGTAACGAGGCTAAGCTTCCCCTGGGGTCAGCTTTCCAAGGATCTAAGAACAACTCTCCAGAGCTCCTGCTTCATGACCCCAAGGTGATTCCTTGGATTGCCCTTAACTCCATGGTATCCCATGACATGAAACTCCTACAACTCCCTCAGCAGCCCAGTACGTCCAGTCCAGGACTGCCTTGCTGACTCCTCGTCATCACTGTGCTCCACTATGATTAGTGGCTTTTCCCAAACCCAGACCAGCACTCAGCTCAGCTGTAAACAGATTTCTTGCTGGGAAGTAGAATGGCTGTTCCCCTCACATGATGCTGGTGGCTGTTTCCCAGTGGCCCTCTTCCAGCCTGCAGCACCCCAGGAACACATACAGAGCAGCTCCTTGCCCTCTGGACAAGAGACCCCAAATCCTTATTGTCTGTGATTCTCTAGCCCTAGCTTTCTTTTCAGCAAAGCTGGCATGAGACCCCGGACTTCAATAACGCACAGTGGTTGCATACAGTGCAAATGATGACTTTGCCTGTGGGGCTGTGTATGCCTAAAAGTGAGCATGGAGTCAATTTCCAATGACAATTTCCTGTCCTTCAAGAGCCCTCCTTGCTGAGCCTTACGTCAAAGCCCTAAGCCCCTAAACCCTTGTAATTTAGCCATATCTCACGCCTCCTCAAGGAACACCTTTTGAATTATACATATAGAAACCTCATGACTCTTCTTGGTTCCTTTAGGATGTGACTCTTTGGGATACTTTTCCTGTCCTTCAAAGCTTTTCAGATCCTCAAGTCTGGATCTAAGACGAAGTCTTGTTCCCATCAGCCCCTGTAGAACTATAGACACCCTGGACTCCTTCCCAGAAACCATGTAACCACTCTGCAGAGGTCCCTGGGGAGCAGGGAACTTGAGCAGGAACGTTGGAAAGTGGACCCAAATGACAGAGAACCAGTGAAGGCATCTGGTATCACAGGAAGGGCTTTGGGAGGGTCTTTCCAATGCAGTGGATGAGCCAAGAGGAATACATCTCCTCTTCTGCATGGAAGAGTCCTGTACTTCCTGGCTGACACTGAGGTTTGGGTCTTTTCTTAGCTAATACAGTTATGAGCATGAAGCAGAAGTTAGAAACAAAGCTGAAGAGTGACACTGGGAAACAGAAAGAGATTATCACAGTGGCCACTCAGCTTCTCAGTGGGGCAATGGAGAACAACATGAGAAAGGCTTGTAGAGCATAATCTAACTGTAGATTTTGTTCAAGTGTAAGGTAGATGAAGAGAGTAATTGTGCTTTCAGGAAGGATTTCCCAAAATCAATCTTTCTGCAGAGAAGGTAGAACTCTTCCTTTTGTCCTTTTCTGACATAATCTTATCACTATCACAGCCTGTACCTGGGTAAAACCTACACAGCTGACTTACTCCACATGCTAGCCAGTAGTGTTCAGTCCCCTAGCCCTTGCTGAGCTAGTCCCTTTTAGTTTAATAATAAATAACAGTGTTTATTGGAGCAAGATGTGTCTGGCTGCTGGTAATGTCATATCCAGTTTGTACAAATCTGCCAGAGAAGCGTGGAAGCTGCACAGAGCTCTCGTGTAAATGCATTGTCTGTACTTTCACAGCTGCATATTAGATAGGGAAGTCTTGTCTGAAAGAAAAATAGATGAACAAGCCTTACATCTGGTAGCACAGGGAAGAGACAAGAGGCCTCCAAATAGTTTAATCCCTGTAAAAGTCTCTGTCCTTCTCGTTTCTTGATATCTTGTTGGAGATTTTTTGTTTTGGTATTACCAAAGCATAATTTTCCTCTTGGACTCCCACATGATGCTGTGGGATTCCCACAGGACTCCCACAGAAGTGTGGTTTGTCCAGAAGACACAGGCATTGCCATCTTGTGGCGGAGAAGAGACCAAGGATACTGTGCTGCAGCAAGCGTGAGCTACACAGCTGGAACCCTCAGACTGTAGATGCAGGGTGAGCTGACAGTTGCGTATGCCATATGTCACAGGAGATGTATAGGCTGCCTTTGGGAATCTCTGCTCTGCAGCATCCTGCTCCTCCTCTGCTTTATGGTCTTTCTTGACCTTATGTGTTCTTAAAGATAATCTCTTCTCTATTACTTCTATGGGCTGGAAGACCCTTCAAGGATGAGGAAAAATGTTCTTTTTTTTTTGGAACAAATATCTCCACAAAGCTTTCTGTGCATTATCACTGTCTGTTTAATGCCAGTTAATTATTAATCTGTTTAGAGTGGTAGGTATGTGTGAGTAACACACTTAAGCACAGAAATTTGGATGGGGTCTCTTTTTAAGCAGATCTGCACAGACCAAATGCCTGGCATCTCCCCAAGATCTTCATCCTTGCAGCTCCCTCGGGGCTGGGGAGCAGGTCATTGCCTGCACCCTGGCTGCAAACACAGCTCAGGCTCTTAGAAAAGCTTGAGGAGTTTTTCAGTCCAGACCTTGTTGAATAGTCAACCTAAGGAATTATTCAGACTGAGCTGGCCCCTGCAGGGAGGAGGTCGGAGGGGGTGAGGATGGCCTTCCTGGAGAGGTGCTGCTGAAACTCCCACTCCGGGATGGGGAGAGTCCGAATGGGTTTACAGAAGGAGCCAGGAGACAGCTGGAGGAATAAAGAGCAGACAGAGGGGAAGAGGGAAAACGAGGGAAGGTTTTAGATGGCCAGAACCCCTGCCCTTTGCTTACCTGAACTGCTCTTGTGGGTTTTTAACCAGGACCTCCAGGCAGCAACTGTTAAGTACAAATCCTTTTTCTTATGTGCTTAATTGAATTGAAAATTAAAAATGGACTGGCTCTGGCACTTGGCTGGACTTTTATTGCCAGTGTTTAAAAAGGAAACAGCAGTTTAAGGACAAATAGGTTTCTCAGCAATTTGATATTCTCAGAGCTGTGTCACCAGATGGGAGAAGCAGTGGCACTGTGTGGTGTAAAATGTTGGAAAGACTTAAAGAATCACAGGCTTGATATAGATCTAATTATGCTCAGGATGGTCTCCAGAGTCTAGGACTAAGTTGTGTTATTCTAGTGTAACACAGCAAACTATAAGCTCACCTGAGAATGAAATACCAGTCGGGGGGGATTAAAAAAAATTAAAAGTCACATTTCCATGATACCAAGGCAATCCAGGAGGACAGAGAGTGTCTGGAAACAAGATGTTATAGGGACTTCATGTCTGCAGGGCACCCTAGTGCTAATGATTTCCCAGTGGGTGGAACTGGAGAGGAAGTCTTCTCTCCAGACTCCTCAGAGATAGTCAGTGGGAAACCACTGGCTCCAAAGCTAATTTTTCTGACTGACTAATAGAAGTGCAGAAGTCACAGATATGGTATGTGTGATGTGTCAAAGTTAGAACAGTTTTCACCAAGCCTGAATCATGACTGCATCAAGTCAGGCAGAAAGCCTTATAGGGAATGCAAGGATAATGACAAAAATAATAGGAAGAGAAGTAAAAGATGCAATCCAAGGAGTTACCCAACTGTCTGAAATCCTACTATATTTAATTTGTTTCTGAGAGGAGCATTCTGTTATGGCAGACAGACAAGGATACATCATTGCTTGAAGTAAATCAGCATGACTCTTCTGAAGCAAGCAAAGCCATATTGATTTACATTACTTGATGGTCTTTGCTTGTAAATTCATCATTATAACAAGTACTATGAAACTCCAGGTTTGTCACTGGAGGGAGGGTCTATAGGGATAACAGGAAGGAATCATCCTTCCTGCTTGAATAAAAAGATTACTCAAAAGGGGAAACTTTCTTTTACTAGCCTTCTGTCAGGATATGATGCCACAGTGTTACAAGAAACATCAGCATGGGCAACAATCCTGAGCAGCCAAAAAACAGGAATGCCTGGCAGCTGGGAACATTGAACAGGAAGGAATGGCAAAAAAACAGGGCTTGTAAACAGGACAAGACTATGAGTGGTTTACTTTCTGTACTCTCACTGCCAAAGAGCTGTGCGGATGTATGTCTACCGACATGGCTAGCAAAAGGAATCACAGAATCATAGAATCTTTGTGGTTGGAAGGGACCTCAAAAGATCATCTAGTCCAACCTCCCTGTCAGAGCAGGACCACCTGGATTAGGTCACACAGGATCACATCCAGGTGGGTTTTGAACATCTCCAGAGAAGGAGACTCCACAACCTCCCTGGGCAGCCTGTTCCAGTGCTCCAACACTCTCGTTATGAAAAAGTTTCTCCTTATGTTTAAATGGAATCTCCTATGCTCCAGCTTGCACCCACTGCCCCTTGTCCTATCATTGGACATCACTGGCTCCATCCTCCTGACACTCCCCCTTTACATATTTCTAAACATTAACAAGGTCACCCCTCAGTCTCCTCTTCTCCAAGCTAGAGGTCCAGCTCCCTAAACCTTTCAGCATAAGGCAGATG
>VWZY01006588.1:356-46572 GCA_013399075.1 Chloroceryle aenea | reverse complement strand
TATAGACATTAATAAGATCCCTTAGCCTTCTCTTCTCAAGAGTAAACAGCTCCAGTTCTCTCAGCCTTTCTTCATAGGAAAGATGTTCAAGTCCCTTAATCATCCTTGTAGTTCTCCATTGGACTCTCTCCAGTAGATCCCTGTCTCTCTTGAACTGGGGAGCCCAAAACTGCATACAGTAATCCAGGTGTGGTGTCACCAGGGCAGAGGGGGAGGGCAACCTCCTGGATGGAGGGTTTTAGTCCCAAGCTTTTAATTCCCTGGGAACTGGTTATCAAGTGTGGGTGGAGAGCAACCACGAAGCACTACTAAGCATTGGTAATGGCAGTCATGAATTAACTTGGTGGCTACTCAGGAGGAGCACTTGCCACGAGGCAGAGCCACCTAGCTGTCACTGGTGCTTTGGCAGCTTGTTTCCTCGCAGTTAGGCTCTGGTGCAGCAGCCCATCCTGGGTTGCACAGGGATGCTGGTGCAGTTCAAGGCCTGTGTGTCACCAGAGGCTGCTCTTTAGCAAAGCTCCTGGGCAAGCACCTTTGGCTGCTGGTAACACCAGCACTTCCTCTCACCCCTCTGAGCCTGGTTCATTAATGGAGGCTGAGCAAAGCAGCAGAGGGGCTGGTCTGTGGGATGGAAGGGGTGGAGAGACCGTGGTGCACGGCCCTTCCCTTCCCAGGTGGTCCCTAAGACTGCAGGGATGTGTCTCTGCTTCTGCTGGCAGGCTGGAGGCAGGTGCTCTTGCCCTTCCTTGTGAAAAACAAGCAGGATCCTGCTTTTCCTCCTATAGGTACCACCACAAACAGTTTTGTGATGTGAATGGCATCTGCTGGGTGTGTTGGGCAGCTTGGGGATCAGATTCGCCCCTGCCCAAGAAAGGACAAGAGGTCTGGGCTCAACCCAGCCACTCACTGTCTCTGGCTCTCAGTGGTGGTGTGAAGGTAGCTGGAGATTAGGAAAAATGCACACATTTGTCTTCCCTTTTGCCCTGAATTTGAGAAAAAGTCCATATGGACTCAGCTGAAGTCTTGGGTCTGGTCAGAGACCCCGGATGGGACATGGTGCATTTGTGTCCCACCCCAACACATTGAGGTCTATGGAATTCTAGTTACTTGGAGGAAGACTGTGAGAGGACATGCATGAAGTCCATCCATATTGTAGGTAGTAGGGACATCCATATTGTAGGTAGTAGGGGCATCAGGCAGCTGAGTTACTAGGAGTGAGGAGGAATAGGAGGTGAACACCTCCTGGAAAACCTTCATGGTCTGCTTGTTGCAAAATAAAGCCAGTCTAGGATGTTCTGCACTGTTCCCTGTGTCCTAAGCCTCTTCCAAGCTGTTCTTTGTGCTGAAGACTTCTTACACCGATGGGACATTAGACTGGGCCTGCCACTTAAGACACTGGAGAACTTGTGGGGTTGGGAGAGAGCTCTCTGGTGTGGCTGGAGTGCTGAAGACATATCTGCATTTACACGGCTTTTGAAAGTGTTAAGCTTAACATCTAGCCTAACACAGTTCAGAAGGGATACAAGAAGGTCTCTGGTCCAACTTCTGCTAAATGCAGGATCAATCTTACAGTTAGATGAATTTGCTCAGGACTTTGTCCAGTCAAATTTGGAAATGCACTAAGGATGGAGATTCCCCCTGGCACTCCACAGGGGGTTGGCCTGTGACCACTCTCATTGTAAGTTTTTAAACTTAAATCCCATTAGAATTTCCCTCAGTGTATCACATGCTCATCGTGTCATCCTTTTACTGCACATCTCCAGAGTTTGCCTTCATCTTTTCTCTAATCCATTCATAAATCCAGATCCTGAGATTGGAGTATTTTTAGTTGCCTCCCACTTCTCAGAGCACTGGGAGAACAAGAAGAGGTGCAAAAGTTCTAAACTGCCCTTAGGGGCTGTTGGTTCTTTCCGGGGATCTGCAGCTCAGACCCAGAAGTGGTTCAGTTTCAGCCCAGCCAAAATACTGTGTCCCTCATGGCCAAGCTCCCCAGAAAAGCCACAGCTTGTTTCATGTCAACACGGGTAGAAGACATATTGAGAGACCAGCCCCATCTGATGATGCCACTGCCTCTGACCACAGCAGAGGGACCAAACCAGAGTGCTCCTGCTGCAGTGGACACTGGAATGTGTCTCTTCAGGATTCCCTATGTGGGATTCCATTTCACTCTGGACTTATTCCCCAGGCTGCTGTGGGGTGGGTCATGTCCCCATGGCTCAAATAGGCATTGCTTCACTGGAAGAGCAGGAGAATGGCGCGGGCATTGTGACCTTTTGACTGCTCTGTGTCAGCAGGTGCCACACACCCTGAGTGTGACTGATAACCAGCAACTGAACTGCACAAGGTGGAGACAGAAAAGTGAGCCTGCAAATAGCAAGGCAGTGCCTGGCCCTGGAAAGTGCAAGAAAATGGCTTGAGGGTGAAGTCAGTGCTGTCCCAGTGTGCAGAGGATGCAGAAGCTGCCCATCGTGCTGCATCCTGCCCCATCCATTAGCCCTGAGCTCCTCTATGGCTGGGCAGCTGCAGTGGTTAAGTCTGGTGAGAGTTAAACCCAAGTTAAAGGGATTAAAGAGTTAAAGCCCACTACTTCCAGCTCATCAGCTGTGTTGGAACCTGCTGGAAATAGGGCTGCAATGGCTATGGAAGGACCCATCCGTCTGGACCAGGGAGTGTGGATGTAGCTGTGCAGGGAGAGACAAGAATTGCTGCAGAAGGGTTTTTGCAGTCTGGGAGAACCAGTTACTCCAGGATGTACAAAGCCTGCTTGGTATTCCCCCCAGCACCTGGATACAAGGTGCTGTGCAGGTCCAAATGTGCAGGAGGAGTTTGTGGTCTCTGGACTGGGTCCACTGTCAGGTCAAAAAGTGCTAGTACTTTTTCAAACTCTGGCTCTTGCCTCTGAGCAAGGCTGGCTCTGCCTGTGGGTGAAGTGCGAAGGTGACCCTCTAAGCAGTGGTCGGTTCAGAATTTCCTCAGACCCTTTACTTGATGAAATTTCTGACTGCAGGCTGTCTCCTTCCCTGACCAGCCATGAGTGGATACTGGGCTTCATCAAAGCAGTCTGCCCTTGAGAAGGTCAGTTGCTGCCCAGGGGCAGAAGGCAGTCACTTAGAGATAGTGCCATTGCTTACCTTGGGGTTATGGCCCCTGACATCTGCCGTTTCCTAGAAGTCCCTACTTCTAGAGTGTCCTGGTTTGTGCTGGAACAGAACTAATTCTGTTCAGTGATTTTACTCAGCTCAGTCTTTTCTAAGCAACTTCACTGTCTGTCTGAAGTTAACAGCAGATATTCTCAGACAGTTTCTGCTTCTAGCAGTGGTAATGCTCGATGATGATAGTTACTACCAAGGACTTATTTGCAAACCAAGGTCACTGCTCAGTTTTATGCACCACGTTGAGGTGCAGTAAGAGGTGGCACCTGTGGGGAGGAGTGACCAGAACAGGTGACCCCAAACTAGCCAATGAGGGATTCCATCCCATGTATGGCATGTTCAGTATAAAGCTGAGGGATCATGAGGGTCCAGCCTCTTCTTCAACGGCTGTCATCGGCAGAGAGGACTCTGTTCGTTCTGCCTTCAATCCCAATCCATGTGTTCCTGACTCCAGTTCCAGAATCCAGCTCCTGAATCCAGTTCCTATCTGCCAAAAGGTCCAGTCCACATTTCCCACATTTCCCATTTTTCCATTCTCCCTTGTGTAAGCCCTACTCTTCAACAGAGTTGCTGCAATCAGGGCTTCCCGCTTTACCCCACCCCCTACTGTCAGTAGACAAACAGCTTTGAAAAGGCAGGTAGATTAACTTTAATAAGAAAAATGTTCCAGAAATGTGACATCAAAATGGTTCCCCCAAACAGAACAGAATGCTGCAGAGCACCCTGGCATGCGCTCTGCTCTGCTTTGCATCCCCAGAAGACAGCCTCGTAGCCTGCCTGTTGACAACCCTTAGGATGATGACACTCTGATGATGTTCTCGGGAACTGGGAAGTGGTTCCTGTTCTACCGAGGACAGGATTAGGGCCCAAATACACCTGTGTTTCAACTGGAAGCTATTTCAGTGCTTGGAGACTCCAGAACAAATGTTGAACTGAGCTAGGAAGCCTTCCTTCCCATGCTGGAAAGGGAGGATGGCTACAGGGGACACCAGTCACCTCCTCATGTCAGGGACTGAGATGCCAGCCCTGACACCATTTTCCTGCCCTAGGAGCTAGAGACAGAGAAGAGCTACTGGTTTCCTCTCCAGCTGTACAACTTGCCTACAAACCCAAACCCCACTGCCACTGTTATGGGCACAAAGTGCTAAAATTAAGGGCAGCAAGGACGCTAAAGACCTGATATCACCCATAAAGTGTTACATGGTCCATGCTGTCATCTAGGCAGCAGTGAAGGTGGGTATCCCCAGATCAATCCTCTGGAGACCCCAGTGTTTCGTTCTCTGAGTACTCTCCCTCAGATTTCTACTAGGTTTGAAATGGCTGACGGAGCTGGACCGCATGCCAGCAGCATGTGCACATTGAGCCCAAATTACATCTCCGTCACCACAGGAAAGTTTATGGTGGTCTTTCTGATATGGTGGGGAGATGTCTCCTACATCAGGTCAGTGCATCTCCATATGGGGACCATTTAGCAGAATGTATCTCGGCTAATAGAGAAGTCTCTTAGTGCCTGGTCTGTCACATCAGCTGGTTTGCAGAGCAGGATTGAGGTGAGCACCAGACTTTGTCTCAGTGGCAGATTCTCCAGGATGGGAAATCACAAGGAAAAAAATTGTGGGAAAGTTTTAAAAAACTGAAAAGAGATGTCTGCAATGGAAAGTACTGAACAACCTATTTGATAGGTATTATATTATGCTTTCATCCTACACAAATGTCTTTATGGTCAGCTGGATGATACATCAGGAACACAGGTCTCTCCTTCTTGCACCTGAAATTTGTATTTTAAGTCAGACAGAAAGTTTGTTTCCAAAAACAAACTATGTGAGGTGCCAGGAGGATGGAGATGGACTCTTATCTTAAAGGTCTTTTCCAACATAATGATTCCATGATTCTTTTCAGTGGTGCCCAGTGACAAGACAAGGGGCAATGGGCGCAAACTGGAATGCAGGAGGTTCCATCTAAATATGAGGAAAAACTTAATTATTGTGAGGGTGATGAAGCCTGGAACAGGCTGTCCAGGGAGGTTGTGGAGTCTCCATCTCTGGAGAGATTCCAGACCTGCCTGGTTGCAATCCTGTGAAATGTGCTCTGGGCAAACCTGCTTGGGTGGGGGCTTGGACTAGATGATCGTCAGAGGTCCCCTTCAACTCAAATGATTCTGTGATTCTGTGACTCAGTTATCCCCCCTTTACCCTGCACTCACTTCTGAGCTGGCTGTAGCCATCTGTACAGAGACTTTTTTTCTGATAAATTATGACATTTTTATGGAATAATCTCAGTGCCACCTTTGGTGCCTGGGCACCATCTGCTGAATCGCTTCACTCCACATTCTTTGACGGCGATACTAAAAACACTTGTTTGCAGCCAAAATACTGCTGCACTTGTAAAAAGTACTTGTTTTTGCACTTGTCAAAAGGAGAGCTGCCCTGAACTACTGATTTTCTTGATTATTGTCCATCTCCTCATGGGGTGCAGAGGTGACCCCTTAAGCACTCCAGATCTGATTGCACCCATTTTCATGGGGATCCCTTGATGTGGGATGACAGCCCAGCTTGTCCTGAGACAGGAACACAGCTCATTTACTGCACTTTGTGAGAAAGGTTCAGATGTTTGTGACCATGAGATCCTTGTGCTATCTATCTCTGGGGGTGGAGATCCACTAAGCTGGCAGCTCAACAGCTAAAGGAGTCTTGTGAAGATTAGGTGGTCCCATTTAAGCTAAACCAACAAAAGCAAATGGCTCTTACATAAATCTTGAAGGTCAGAGTGTCTGAGTGGAGACCTTTGCCTAATCGACAGAAAAATTAATGTTAGAGCTTACACCCCAGAGTATGGTAATGAGCCTAACAGAATACATGCTGAACATCTACGACTACGTTACTCAAATCCACAGCCAAATCATGCTGGACATCACCTAGAAGGCATGGACAGATGGAATCAGGATATGAAAATCATAAAGGGAAGACATCTCTCAACAGGAAAGAAGACTGAAAAGTCCAGCAAGGATAGTCAACTGTCTGTTTTCCTCTTCCTCCACCCAGGACAGGGACATCTTCTGGTAAGAATTACATCTTCAATATCCGGGATACCTTTTTTGGCATTACTGTTATGCATTACTGTTATATATCAGTGCTATTCCACAGGCCTGTGTCTCCAACGGTGTCAGCTCCTACCCAGGAATTACTTACTTGAGCTGGGTTTTCCTTTTTGCAGGAAGTGACTTTATCAATGGCAATTATGAACCTCTTGGATCTGTCACTTAATAAATCAAACCTATCTGGATTGTTAAACTCTCTCAGTGCAAGACCTTCATGGGACTCTGAGACAGACACAAACTGCTCCAGTGCCAGCCCCTGGGGCTGTGGCAGGCAAACGTCATATCCTCACCCTTAACAAATGGAGATATCTCCTCTTTCCACCTGAGATTTGTATTTTAAGTCAGACAGAAAGTTTGTTTCCATGTTGAGCCACCCGTGTTGGCAGCTGAAGAACGAAATCTTTCCCTGGCCTTTGCAACTGTCCCTGGCTCCAGTAGTTCTCTGAACGAAGATCTTCTGAGAATTTCATTAAGTGCCACTTAGAAAGTGCCTGTGACCTTGGTGAGATTGGGTAAAATGTACTATCCAGTCAGCAGCTGGGTTTTGCTTAGGAAATTCCCTGTCCATCCCAATTTTGTTGTCTCCCTCTCCTGTTGAGTGTGTGTACAGCTAGGGTCCTCAGGGTGCAGAGGCAGCTGCACCTCCAGCAGTCTCTCCAGCTGTGAGCCCTGTTGAACCAGTTCTTCACATCCATCTGGTAAGGTTTGCAGAACTGGTCCAGCCTGTCAGCCGGATCCTGCTGATCTGCACTGGTCTATGGTCAGGACAGTTTGCAGAGTCTCTGATGATACCAAGTTGCTTGGGTTGGGTCCTCTGAGGCAATAGCAGTGGGTAGGAGTGAGAGTGATGTGCTTAGAGAGCATGTGAAAAAGATGTCCACTATTCATGGGTTCCTTGTGCCCAGAGTGATAATGTGCCCAGCAGATGATGTAGCACAGTGCTTGGTATATTCAGTGATGGGTTTTCAAGAGTAGCACAACAGTCCTTGTCTGGTACTGCTCCTCTTCATCTGCTTGCTCCTCAACTTCACACTCTGTTTCTTTTCTGGTTTTCTGTAACTAAACAGTAAAAACAGATGCAAATACTTTAACAGACCCTGATGATATCCATGAAATTCAAGATCTCTCCAATAAAGACATTTAAAATAATTAAAAAAAAATGATACTCAGGAGAGCTTTGACCACCAGCCATATCTGATACAGAAGCACCAGCAGACTTTTGGGTCACAAACAGGATGCCCATGTGTGCAGCCATGTGAGCTTCAAAGTTGTACATTATGGGCTGCCAAGTGATATTCAGGATCAGCCCAGGTCAGGCTGCTAATATTTGGTCACAAAAAGAGGATTTTTTTTTTTCCTTGAAGATCTAGACACATGAGCAAACACTTGACATGGCTGGGGTTGATAATCATTCTCTGGTGGAGAGTGGGGGATGACGACATCCCCAACTTTAGCTCTGGTGCTGTACAGAGGAAAAGGTGTAAGGGAGACAAATCTCCTGAGAGCATGCACGAATCATGAGAAAGGACTCCTAGTGTGCACTTCCACAGCATTTCAGGGTTAAAATATCATAGAATCATGAAATTATACAATTGTTTGTGTGGGAAGGGACCTTTAAAGGTCATCTAGTCCAACCCACCTGCAGTGAGCAGGAACATCTGCAACTAGAGTATGTTGCTCAGAGCACCAGCCAACCTCACCTGGAATGGTTCCAGGGATGGGGCATCGACCACCTCTCTGGGGAACCTGGGCCAGGGTCTCACCCACCTTATTTTAAAAAATTTCTTCCTTCTAGCCAGCCAAAGGATCAGGGCAGGAAAAGCTGGAGGGTGCTTTTGGTGATGGGCTATTCAGGTCAGTGAGATGACTTGGGGAGCACAGACTAGTCAGGGAGTGGAAGAGGGCTACTGCTTCCTAGTACCCTGCATCCACAGGCACTGTTTCATAGCCACAGGGCTATGCTGTGCCCCAGCAGCCTGGAGCAAACAATCCAACTACAAAACCACAAAAACTCAACAGTGAAAGATAAACTCTTGGGTCAGTAATGCACTGGGCTGGGGCCAGCTCTCCCACTGCTGCACACTGACTGAGCCTCCAAGGGATAGCGACTCACACATGCCTCACATATGCTTATCCTGCCCACCATGGCAGGGTGAGTCTGGCTTTGACACAGATGGATCCTGCTCCAGCCAGTGTGTTTTTGGGACAGCAGAACAAGGAAGGACCTATGTCCTTAGGATGGAAAGGGACTCTGAAGATCATTAGAGCTGGTGCTCTGGAGGTACTGAGGTGCACAGGCTCATGGTTGCCCACCATGGGAGAAGGTAGGAGAGGAAGGAAAGAGAAATCCCCTGGTCCCCTTCCATGGGCACACACCACAAGTGTGAGGTTTTGCCTTTGGTAGCTGGGTCTGCCTGATTGCTTTTGCCTGTGCATGGGGGAAATTGAAGACACCATGTCCTGTTGTGAACTTCCTCCCTCCTTGCCCCAGTGGTGTGCACTGGCTCATCCAGTGTCAGATGCTTGTAGACACTTTCATCCCCAACAAGCGTCATTCAGGAGTGGTCTGTTCCACTGTCCTGGAAGGAGCAGGAGGGACAAGCGGGGATGGAGACCGTGTACCCATTTCCCACTGGGTTTCCTGGGTGATGCCACCAGCTCCCTGAGTGTTGCCCCTGAGCAACACACCTAGGCATACATCCAACAGGGGACAGACATTGAATGGTGGCAAAGCCCTCAGCAAAGATTTACAGGCTGGATGGAACAGGTGTAGCATTAGCAATTAAAAATCCCAGAGCAAATAAAGGAGGGTGTTGGTTACTGCTGCCCTTCCTTACATGCAGCTGCAGTATCCAACTAAGGCTTGTTACAGACTCTTATCTGGAAGTGCATCAAGGAAATTCTTGAAGGAGGTAGTTCCAAGGGCACATGGGTGGAAAAGCACCCTGAGACCTGGTGGTGGAGGGTAAAGCTTAACTACTGATCTGGGCATCCTGGTAAGTGTAAAGCTGTAAAACCCTCTGATTCACGCTGCAGTTTCCATATGCCTGGGAGAATTGACAGAAGTTCCTGGCCTTCTCTTTCTGTCACTGCCAGCAAGACAAGAAATAAAGAAAAATCAATAAATAATAACAAAAAAAAATGTTTGTCCCTAGTTGTGAGAGTCTTTATTAAAAAACTGTTCAAGGAAATCTATGTCAAGTGACTTGTGGATGGGGATCCTGTCATCTGGGATTGAACTTGGAAGGTATATGCCTGGGGGCCAAGCCTGACTGAGATGCCAAAACTGCAAAGACGTGAGTCTGATCTCAGCTCTGACAGTCACCCATGTGTAAATAGGGGACATCTACCCCTATCTTCTTTATTAAATCAGGCTAATTGGCTCCACCAGCCTTGCCAGCATGCTGACCAGGAGAACAGCCCATGGGATGCTGGGAAGAAGGCAGGACACCACCTGTGCAGTGGTGCTTTCCGGACATATGGACATTTCCACCGCTGTTAAGCTTTGCCATGGTGTTGCTGCTCATAGGCAAGACCAAAACTGACCCTTCTGCAGCAGCTCTTGCCTGACCTGGATGTTTCCATTTCACCACCAGCCCCTCCATGTGATGCAGGGTCTGATGCTCAATCTGTAGGTCCCTCCTCCTCAGGCATGGTAAGATGAACCTGCAGAACTCAGCCAAGGCCCATGCTGATTGATCTTTCTGCCACTTGAGTGACTGCCAAGAAAACCAGTCATGTTCTAGACTGGCCTGAGATTAAGAAAGTATAATCTCAAAGCCAATGTTCAAACATGGCACTTTGTACCCAGGTTTCATGTATTTAGCATTTGTCACCGGGCTGTGTACAGGGCATCACACCAGTGCCTTGGTGACACAACCTTCCCTTGTTTTTTCATTCTTCCCCATTACTTTGCTGCGAATACATCGAAGGTTGGCAAAACCTTCTCAATCTGGGCAGCCCAGTCTCGCACTGGTGTAATGGGGGGTGTGCCAATGAGCAGATTACATGCCATTACACATAGCATACAATTTACAAAGAGGTTTTTATGCTAAGAGACAGCCTAGGTCTGGGTTGTTCTTATTGACTCTCTGTATTTGCCCAGGTGGTATCATTGGGACCCGGCTCATGTTCCCTGTCCCTCTGCTACCAAAAGCTGTCATGAGAGAGTGGTGGCTTTGCAGGACACTCAACTCACAGCATTATCCAGTGGGAAGAACTGAGGAAATAAAGCTTGGATGCCAGCCAACTCCAGTTCCCACTAAAACCCCCCTCCTTCTCCTCCCCAGATTTATTCAGACAGACTCATCAAAACCAAGATCCTGTCGATCATTAATCCATCCCAGAGCATTTTCAAACCTAATGTTACTCCTGAAGAGTGGCTGCCACCAGCAGGAGAGTCTGGCTGTCTTGTCAAAACCTCTGCATTCCGTAACACTAGCAAAGCATCCTTGTGCACTCTGAGCTGTACGTACCTTTCCTCTGAGGGTCCATGTGGTTGGTTGATTCTGTGGGGACCAGCAGGCCCTTCCCTCTGGTCCTTTTGGATACTCTTCACCAATTGTATGATGCTTTGGAGTTTCACAACATGTGATGTTTCTCCTCCAAGTTCAAGTTTCCATTTCGGCTTTGCTCAAGCCACAAATTAGTTCAAGCCTAGCTCCTTTAAGGAGACCTCAATGTTGAATGTGTACCAGAAGATCCAGAAGAGGAGGCTGAAGGCGAGCAGCAGAGCTCCTGTGTAAATGAAGAAATCCCAGAAGCTTAGTGGAGCAAAAATTCCCACAAAGAGGATGCTCAGCCCAATCACATTGCACAGCACGGCCAGGAGGAGTATCACTGGACATCGGCCGATGAGCTTGAAGAGGTCCATGATGGAGTCCCTCAGCAGAGACCCTCAGGATGGGAGCAGAGGGGCCAGCAGCATCCTGGCCATGTGTCCCTTGCTGCCTCTGTTCGAAGACTGCCAGGAGGAAGTACAAATGTCACAACACACCTTGCAGAACAATCGGGAGGGAGCACACGATACTGCTTTAACCGTTTCATGTCCCTCCCATCGTTCTGCCTCTGCCTGTCCTGCAGCAGAGCCCAGGGATGCATTTCTCTGCACAGCATGTGTGAGGTCTCTGGGGAAAGGACCTGTTTCCAGGGCACCCTGTGATCAGGTGGGGTGTAGGCACATCACACCCAGTCTGCCTAAAAGGTGCAAATCTGGTCCTGCAAATGTTGTGGGGGTTTTTGATTTGAGAACCGGGGCATCTTGTGTCACTTTTGGGCAGCATTCACCATGTGAGGATCCCAGCAAAGTCTTCAGGACATCAGTGACAGCCTGGAAACATTGCACTGTTCCCTTCCTACATTTCACTGAGATGATGTAAAGGTTCTTGGTGCCTGTGTTGTCGGTGCAGTTGGTCACGGCACCCACAGGGAGACCCAGGGAGATGTGGAACTTCGCACTGGAGGAACCTCTGCGTCCTCGTTAAACTGAGGCACAGGAATGTGTCCAGAGTGTCAGAAATAAACCACCCCTGCAACACCTCCAAAAAGCAGGTCTTGCTAGAAAGCCATTTATCTGACAACCTCTGTCACCACCCATTCCAAAGCTATGAACCGAGCAAGTTGGTGCTGAATCACCAAATCAGGTAAAACTTCTCAGACCTTCTGGCTGGCCTCTGAGCAGCACGAATCACTTTGTGGGATCTGGGATGGTCGCTTTCTGCTCCCAGGTTGCTGTGTGACATTGGGCGCATCTGTCCTCTCCTTCCTTTCTGGTCCTTAAATAGCATCCAGGGAGACCTCGACTCTGGGAAAGCCATTGCAAGACATAAGCACTGCACGGATTATGGGCTGGCAGCTGTCTGTCCCATCTCTTGACTATGTAGAGGATGCCAAAACCTTAGACAGGACCATTGGGAATGAGGACAGAGTCAGTGACAGGAGCAGTGTCCAGGTGCTGGTACCTGCCAGAGACAGTCTTAGCTCCAGGAGTTGCACCAGTATCCTCCCCAATCTCCTTGCCAAACCCAGGGCACCCAGAGCCTGTCTTCCATGTGAGCAGCCCCATCACAGATCTGCTGTGATGTCTGGAGGGAATGGGGTACATTACCCACCTTGTTTAAGCGCTTCCTTTGCTGGCCAGGGAATCCAAAGTGCTAAAAGTCATTATGCTCCTGCCTGCCACCCACAGCATACATCTCACAGATGGCAAGGACATGGCAGAGGAGGCAAAAGACCACAAAGTCCTGCCTCCTGACTTGATTCAGTCAAACACTGTGCAATCATCTGTTCTGGTGTCTGCTGTTCCTTCCCAATGGCAAAGGTCTGCCTGTTCCAGCATATAGTTTTTTTCCCCATTGTCTGAAAAATGAAGGCTTTTAAGCAGGCAAATATATAACTGATCTCTTCTTTGTGCATTATCACCCTCTGGGGCCTGGGGGAGAATTTTGCCAACCCAGGATCATCAGTGGATTAATTACCAGAGGCTGGAGGGAAGTGCTGAGGCACAGCTTCTTTCCTATCACCTTCTTTGCAGGAAACATGCTCTGAAATCTTCCCTCACAGGTGCTCAGCCATGTCAGTCCCTTGCTGTCAAGGTATAGAGCCCCATCACACCCTGGAAGGAAGGACCTTTTCTGTGTCCCCTCTTGCTCGCACAGCTGTAGCCAGTTCTGATCTCTTCTGTTTTTTTATGAGTCTTTATCTTCTGTTCACTGAATTTCAGGGAGTTCTTCCAGGTGATTTGACAGCTTTTATTGTAGTGGGAATGGCCCAGAATATTCCTCAAGACTTTTCTTCCTTTCTCAGTCTATGATTATGTTGGACATTAGCTACATGGGACTGAGTGAACATCACCCCAGGAATCCCACTCAGACCAGTGACCTCCTCCAAAAGCAAAGAGTTTGAAGGAAGTTGGGTCTGATACAAGGACCTCAGGTTAATCCAGGCCTGTCCAGCCCCACACTGCAAAAGGCTTGTGCCGCCTTGATCTCATTGGACCATAGAAAGAAGTCTTTTACTTGGCTGTATCCTATGGCTGAGGCAGCCCAAGAATGAGAAAGAGAACAAGAAAACTTGTGGAGGTTGTTGCAATGCAGAAACTGGGAGTCACTGACCTGACTCTGGAGGGCGGAACAGCTGTGGCAACTCCTGTCCCTCTAGGGAAGACACTATGGTGAGATGGCTGTCCCATATATCTGGTGTCCCTCCACGAGAGCTCTGGGGTTTGGGCAGTATTTACCACTGCAGACAAGGCTTTCTTCAGACTTTCTTCCACCCTTTCCTGGCTTTCATGAGCCAAATGTCATAAAGTGCACACACTGTGTTGCCCTCCAGGAGGGTATCTGCAGCTCAGCTTAGACTTGTTCTGTGGGAGGCAGGGTTTTCATCTGGATGCCTTCCAGTGATGCTGAGCTCTGCCAAGAAGAGCATGAGAGCAGTTTTGCCTGTGATAGCACGAAAGGAAATGTGACATACTAATTAATGTCAGTCCCTGGGCTGGAAAGGAGCCCAAAGGTTTCCAGAAGTTCTCCAATTAACAGCTCAGAAAACTGCAAACAGGTGTATTCTGGTCCAGAGATACTTAAGATCTGAAAACTCTGTCTACCAATTCTGCCCTTTTCTACCCCAGTTCTGACAAAGCTGGAAAGATGATGTTAGTGGAAAACACCTGTTCCTGGAGCCGTCCCAGAACATGTTTGCAGAACTATGTGGAAAGAACGAACCAGTTCTTCACAAGGAACAATGAATGTTCTTCCCCAAGTTACATAATAGTTAGGAACAGCAAGAATTTGAGCAGGCAAATGGTAGTGGTTTGACAAAATCTGTGGCTAGCGGGACCCTGTCAATATTTATTTAACTGTGGCATGTGGAGACAAACCCAAGAAGCAGCCTTCAAAAAGTTTGTCCTGTAGTGAAACCTAGGTAGCTCCCTGTAGCATGAGCTGAGCTTTTATGAAATATCTGCCTGATGATGAGGAGAAAATACATGGGTAGCGCAGTGCTGCTTGACCAAGCAGCTCAGGGATGGTTTGTGCACGATGATCTCTAGCCACAGTCCCATGGCTCAGTTCTGGTTGTACCTGTGGTGGTGAATGGCACAAACTGCCATAAATGCAGTGGCTGCAGATGAGCTCAGATTCGGCAGGGGTGGGCAAACTCCTTCTTGTGGCACAAGGGGACTGGTTTCCTTCAAGGGCCTGCAGCTCCATGTAGGATTGGAGCATTTGGGGATTGGGTCTTAGCTGTGAGACTCACAGCTGCAGGAGCAAAGCTGCTCCCCAAGTGCTCTCCTCCCAAGTCTGGGTGTAGGAGGAGCTTCTTTGACCAAATGAAAGCTCAGGGCAATTTCTACTGAATCCTCAGAACATGTCCCTGGGGAGGAATGGTAAACCAGCACATCCCCCCTGAAAGACACCGACTGATAGACACTGAGTGATTGTACCTCTTCATATATCTGGGAAAGGAGCCCAGATGTCATTTTTGGACAGGAAGAGCGCTGAAGCAGGAAAGGCTCTTTCCCCCAGCACCACTTCCTTGCTGAATCCTGGATGATGATGCTGAACTGATCCCACAGAGGACACTTCAAAGCATCCCAGTGCCAGGTGGTCTAGCACATGCTTCCCTCTACTGAAATAAACTCCTACACTTCTCAGGATCCTTCACATCTCTGAGGGGGCAGCTCAGCCCATCCAGACCGCAGTGCAGAGTGGATCCAGCACCCTCTGCCCAACTTTGCACTGTGAACATCATGGAGCTGTAGCTAGCACATGGTTACATGGTTTTGATGGATGCACAACAGAGGAAAGCTTTTCTGGAAGTTCTTCAAATGCTCCCCAGAAGTGGCCAGCAGCTGGAGATGCTCCTGTGGAGTCCTGCAAGAGCTATGGAGCAGAAGTAGGGGAGCAGCAGTGGAGTCTGACCTGCATGACAGCATCTGCTGGAGCTGGCAGGCACCGCTGTAAAACTGTTGCAACAGATTTAGCAAGTGAGAAGTAGATTAAACTCTCACCTGCATGGGGAGCAGCTGAGGGGCTGCTGAGTGCTCCTAGTAACTGCCCCAGGGACAGCTTATTTGCCCACTGTTCCAGCAGCCTGATGCAATTGGCTATGTGCAGAGTGCTGTGCTTGCCTTGGGCAGCAGCTCCTTCCCTGGCACAAATGATTGACAAGTAGATATGTCGAGATGAGGCTGCCACAGCTGAGGAATATGCTGGCTGTGCAATTTCCAGCCACCCATTCCCTGTGCTGGAGTTCAAAGACCTCCATTTGGGGGTAGAAGGGAAGCAGAACTGGAAGGAGAGTTTCTGATGCATCCTAACCACAAGCACTGTTAAAGCATTGGTGTAATCCATGGACACACCAGCCTATAGTGGGACCTTAAGGGCTGGTCCAGGCATGTGGGCAGGTGGGGTGCAGACCAGACCCCATGCTCAACACGCCCTCCCCCCACAAACTCAGCAGATCCAGGTGGGGCTGAGGGAGCACCCACATCAGCCAGAAAGAAACAGACAGACCTTCGACTCCCTTTCCTTACCAAGCAGCCCACTGTAGCCACCAGGAAAAGCTGGAATCAATGGTCAGCACTGGGTAGAGGGAGGGGCTGCAGCTTTTCCCATCAGAGATTTCACCTAGGAGCCATCAGGATCCATCATTGGTCCAGCGTCTCCATCACACAGCCAGAGATGCCACCAAGTCCTCATGCAGCAGATGCAGTGCCAGGCACACCCAGTGCCTTTCACAGGGCAAGCCTGGTGACCTGCTTCCCATTTACCTGATCAGGGCCCAGCTCAGCAGTGATCACTGATCTTAGGAGAGTGAGGAGAGTAGCTTTTATCAGAAGAGGCTGTTGATTATGTCTCTCTTGGGGTTTATGTCTCCTACTGCCATGAAGATGGTAAAAGATGCTGGATGCTCAGCCTACTGCCCTCCGCAATCCCCATGATGTGCCAGCATGAGCTTGAGGGCTCTTGGTCTCTCCTGATCTCAGCCACACATCCAGAGACCACAATCCTGAGGAGCTTCCCCCCAGCCACTTTCCCTGGAGACCTTTTCACAAAATACTGACTATTCCATGGGCATACGTATACACAGAGATATAGGCTTCCCTTTTGAGTCCTTTGATCCCTCCTTAATCAGGCAGGACATACTCCAGAGCTTCATCTTCCCTTAAACCCCTGGATTAATACTTCCAGTACATTACCAAGCATGGAAAACCCAAGCTCACATCTCATTCTGTTCCTTGTTATTTTGTACCTTGTCCAGGGACAGCCTAGGGAACCTGAACCACCGTTTTTGTTTCCTGCACCCAGTAGGGACTTTCTAAGCTACTTTCTGCACTGCGAACAGTTTGTCCTTCCCATACCTGTGCTCAGCTTTAAACTTTGCCAGGGCATAACACATGAAAGATCTCCTCAGTGAAATATTTCCTTCCCCCTAGAGAAGACAGGCAGTAGGCTAAGAAGGAGCCAAGCCTGACTGAGGCCTCTTCTGAGGGCTTTTCCCAGTGTCAGAGGCTCAGGAAGATTCTCTGAAGGAGGTAAGAAGGAAAGAGAAGAGGAGGAAAAATTTCTCTTCCTCCTCCAGCATAAGCCAACCTGCTCTCTGTCTGCAGGTAGAGGAAAAACTCCATCCCAGTGGTGGATGATGCTGCAAGGAGCTGCAGTACCTGACTCTAGGGTTGGGTGGCATGGGCTGAAACCGCACAGCACCCATCAGAATCAGGCTGCCTTAACTACTCAGGGATTAAAATCAACTTTTATCTGTGTGATGAGCATATACAGAGAGATAGGTACATAGGAAGGTAGATAGCATCCTGGGCTGCAACCCAGCAGCAGGTCGAGCAAGGGGATCCTGCCCCTCTGGTCCTCTCTAGGGAGACTCCCCTGCAGTGCTGGGTCCAGCTCTGGAGTCCTCAGTACAGGAGAGACAGAGACCTCTTGGATCAGGGCCAGAGGAGCCACAGCAATGATGTGATGGCTGGAACCCCTCTGCTGGGAGGCCAGGCTGATAAAGTTGGGGTTGTTCAGCCTGAAGAAGAGAAGGTTCTGGGGAGATCTTCTTGTGGCTTTCAGTACTTCAAGGGGCCTGTCAGAAAGATGGGGACAGACTTTTGAGCAGGGCCTGTTTGGATAAGACAAGGGGTGATGGGTTTAAACTATAAGAGGTAGATGTAGACTGGAGAGGAGAAAAGAATGTTTTATGCTGCTAGTAGTGAGACCTTTTCCAAGGATGACCCAGGATGACCAGAGAGGTGGTCGATGCCCCATCCCTGGAACTATTCCAGGTGAGCTTGGCTGGGGTTCTGAGCAACCTGCTCTAGATGTTCCTGCTCATTGCAGGTGTGTTGGACCAGATGACCTTTAAAGGTTTCTTCCCACACAAACCATTATGAGATTCTATGATTCTACAGATAGATAGATAGATAGATAGTAGGACACAGCTCCCCTTGACAGCTCTGTTCTTGACAGATTTTGCTGCTGCCCTGCTTCTGCCCACCCACAGCCACTCACTGTTGGCTGGAAAGGCCATTGCTGGACTAGAGAGAGGTTGAACAACCCAAGGATGGAATTTAGATTAGGTAGTTTAAACACAGGCTCAGAAGTCTCAAAGGAAACTCTTGGTTAAATGAATGCCTGGGGATGCTCTGGCTGGGCAGGCTGGGGGTCCATAGGGGTTGACCTACACCTCTACACTGACACAGGTTGCCCAGGGTACAGTTGCCCATTTGTCCTTGCCAGACATTCAGGGTGTGGCCCACCCCATGGCTGGGGACCTGAACCTTCACGCCAGTCTTAGCCCCACCCAGCCTCTTCTCCATACACCTAGGGTGCTCAAGCACAGAAAGGGATGGAAAGTTTCATAACCCTAAAGGGGTCTGAGCAGGTTTGAAAACCAACTAAGCTGAGGTGGAAGGACATTTTCAATCACTTCTTGCTGGTGTTCTGGAACTTCACCTCAGTGGTTCAGGGTTCAGGACTGGGTGTTCAGGCTGGGTTCAAACCAGGCTTCACTGACCAGCTTCAGAGCAGGCTGGGATTCATGGTATTTCCTTCCAGGATGCTGACAGGGGAGGCTGAGATGGAGAGTGATGTCTCTGAAGCTTCTGAGCCTTTAGTCTTCACAATGGCCTGCATGTTGCAAACTGCGTAATGCAGGGAGAAAGACTTTTACCATCCCCAGTGCTGCTGCGTGCAAGGGGAAGAGCTTTAAATATCTTGGGACAGAACACTGGAAGTAAACAGTTTAGGTACTGACTTCTGTTGCAACCTGATATTCTGGTTGAGTGAAAGGAGGGGGAAAAAAAAATAAATAAAGAAAAAGACCCCACAATTACTTTTGCTGCTGCAACACCCAGCACTGGGCAGGGGCAACACCCAGCCCTGGGACTGCACACATGTGCCTGGGCAGGTCTGCACAGCCGGAGGTATTTCACAGAATTACAGAATCCCAGACTGGTAGGGGTTAGAAGGGACCTCTGGAGATCATCTCATCCAACCCCCCTGCTCCAGCAGGGTCACCCAGAGCAGGGGGCTCAGTATCACATTGTCCAGGAAGGTTTGGAATTTCTCCAGAGAAGGAGACTTCACAACCTCTCTGGGCAGTCTGAGACAGGCTCTGCCACCCTCACAGCAAAGAATTTTTTCCTCCTGTTCAGATGCAACCTCCTGGGTTCCAATCTGTGCCCAGTTCCCCTTGTCCTGTCACTGGGCAACACTGAGAAGAGTCTGGCCACATTCTCTTGCCCCCCATGGGCCCTCTAGCTATTGATGAGCATTGATCAGATCCCCTCTCAGTCTTCTCCAGCTAAACAGCCCCAGGGCTCTCAGCCTTTCCTCAGCACAGAGATGCTCCAGTCCTGTAATCATCCTTGTAGCCTCTGCTGGACTCTCTCTAGTAAGTAGTTCCTTGTCTCTCTTGAACTGGGGAAACCAGAACTGTCACACAAAGTGTCCTCCCCTGGAAACATCCAGGGCACAGCAGTTCCACATATGAGTAAGAAATAAGGAGATTTACTGACTCTGGCAAGCCCCTCTTCAGCATTTCCTCTCAAGAGATTCTGAGGTTAGGTATAAAGTTTGGGCATGTTTGCTCACATCTGATCCTTGCAGCTCTGTTGTGCCCTTCTCAGCAGTGCCACTGTGTAAATCTGAGCTGCTTCAATAGTTTTCATATGCAAAAATAGAAAAGGTTAGGGTTTTTGCAGGTTGTTAAACTCACTGTGAGCACTGAGAGTCCTCTGAAAGTTACTACTCTCAGTGCTCATTGAGGGCAGAGAAGGGCTGCTGCTGGCTTTGAGTAAGAAATGAACAATTGCCATTCATCCCAGTGGGATGTTGTTGGCTGCTGATGGTATGAGGAAGCACCAGCAGCATGTCAGGGTGCATGCTGAACTGGTGGCCTGACTGATATCCAAAGACAGGCATGAAACTGACATCCCAATGGGAACTCAGGATATCAGACCCTGCAGCCTCATGAGCCCTCGACCCTCTTTCCAGGAAGGATTGGTGGAAGTTTTCCACGGAATATATACGGGCACTTACAGACACCAGTGGTCACCTGCTTCCCTCCACAGGTATGTGATTTCTACCCCAGAGGAGCGGTTCATGTCAGTGAAATTCTCAGCAGCAGCTGCAGAAATCTGCAGATGACACCAAGGATGAATCCAGTCAATGTGAAACAAGCTAACACACAATTTAACATCATTGGAGAAAGGGATGCACCATGGATGTTCAGCATCTTTGGCCAGGTTTAACTTCTGTTAAAGCCCAGGAATGAAGAACCTGTTGTGTCTGCCCTGCAGCAGGGCGTCAGCTGGCAGCCGAGCCTGCTTGGCAGGTTGCTGGGGACTGACCTTTGAGATGCAGTCGAAACATTTCCTCTTTGAACTGCACTGCAGAGATAATGAATTTTGTAATGAATTTCCTGTTCTTTTTATAGAACAGGGGAAGCTGGCAGATCACATCTGAGCTTGCTTTTGTTGAGCTGGACATAATTATGTTTCCTGGATAACCTTATATTTTCTTAAAACATGGGTTTCTTTGGTCAGATCCAAAACATCACACTGGGATTCAAACTGCCTTCAGTGGGAGTGGAGAGGAATACTGGAGAGCAGTCAAACTGTGCTTTGTGAGTGCATGGGTATGACCCAATGACATGAAATGTCCCATGATCAGGTCCTCTAGCCCATGTGCTGACTCCAGCATGCTCAGGATACAGAATATGAGCCCAGCCCTTTCTGCCATCTGCTCTCTATGGACTTGTCCAGCATCCACCACTGTGATGGTACAGGAGCTTGAGGTCATATCTCTCTCTGTTGCTTCTGCTGTTTCTTTTTTTGATCTGTTGTCCATAAGTCTGTTTTGAACACATGGATATTCCCTGCCTCTGTGGCCTCCCACAGCAGCAGGATGTAGAATTTCACTGGTCCCACAGCAGACAGGCAGGATTTCACCTTTCAGCAGCCCTATGGGCTTTTGCTGGGTCACATCAGGGCATGAGTTTTATGTCAACCCTTAATGAAACCATTCTAAACATCCTCCAGGACACCCTGCATCTCTGTTTCCCTAAGTTGCTCCAGTTCAGCCTCTCTCAGCACAAGAGAATGATGCATATCATAGTTCTGGGAGCTCTTTGCATTGCATGAACCCCAAATCCATGCAGCTTACCAGCAGTAACCAGGCATTTACACCCCATGCAACAAAGTGGAGAGTCTCACAGAATCACAGAATGTGGTTGGAAAGGACCTTGTAGATCATAAAGTCCAACCATACCTACCAGAATAAAGAACACCTAAATACCTGCCCACTAAAAGGAAACAAAAAAAACCCCAAAACCCAACCAAACAAAAATAAACAACCCCCCAAAACAACAACAACAACAAACAAACCAAAAAAACCCAACCACAACGACACACAAGCCCCCTACATGCTTGCCCCTAGAGCACGTTGTGAAGCACGATGTCAATTTGTTCCTTAAATACCTCCAGGGATGGCGACAACCACCTCCCTGGGCAGGCTGTTTCAGTGATTCACCACTCTTTCTGTAAAGAATTTCTTCCCAATATCTAATCTAAACGTCCCTTGCTGCAACTTCATACCATTTCTCCTGTTTCTTTAATTAGTAACTAAGGAGAAGAGGCCAACTCCCACCTCTCTACAACCTCCTTTCAGGTAGTTGTAGAGGGCAATGAGGTCCCCCTCAGCCTCCTCTCCTCCAAACTAAACATGCCTAGTTCCCTCAGCCTCTCCTCATACAACTTGTTCTCTGAGCCCCTCACAAGCTTGGCAGTTCTCTTCTGGACATGTTCCAACACCTCAATGTCTTTCCTATAATGAGGGGCCCAGAACTGAACACAGTACTCAAAATGAGGCCTCAAAAAGGCTGAATACAAGGTCACAATAACTTCCCTTCTCCTGAAGGCCATTCTATTCTTTATACAAGCCAGGATCCTGCTGGCCTTTTTAGCCACCTGGGCACACTTCTGGCTCATGTCCAGCCAGCTGTCTACCAGCACTCCCAGGGCCTTTTCCGATGGGCAGCTTTCCAGCCACTCATCCCCAAGCCTGTAGTGCTGCTGGGGGTTGTTGTGACCAAAATGCAAGACCTGGCACTTGGTACCTGACACCCCCCACTCTTTCCACATCCATCTGCATGTTGATCTTCAAGCTGTTGATTCAGCTTTCCCTTCAGTTAACTTTTCTCTCCCTTTACCTTACGGTCCTACAGGTCTGTCCAGCAAATGGTGAGATCCACCTGATAAAACCTTTCTCAGAAAGCTTTGCTGATCCCTGGGGTCTTGACTTTGCCCATCCTCTTTCCAGGTACTTCCCTGTGTGTTGTGGTTTAAGGGTGAAGAGATTGTGCAGGAGGGGCGCGTGGTAACCTCAGGCCCCTGAGTAGTCAGAGGGCAGCTGTTATTCCCTTCCCTTCTCTGCCACACTCCATAGAACAAGGAAAAAGGGAGATCGGGGGGCTCTTTCTTCATGGGCTCTGGGAGCTGTGAGGGCATCTCAGCAGAGCTGACCCTGATTCCACATGTGCTGCACAATCCATCGCCATCCCAGAGCAGGTTTGGTACAGAGTCCAGTATCCTTCTGCCCTTAATATTCCTCTTTCTGTTTTTCTCCTGTTATTCATTAAATTTGTTATAGTCTTAACCTTCATTCTTGGGTGAGGCATTTTTCTTTTTTTCTCTTATTTCCCTTTTTATCTTCCCCTGGGAGGGAGGGGGGGAAGGGGCTAATCCTGCTCTGTGTTTCATGTGGGCTTGCCCTGAGTCTTAAATGGAGACACTGTGTCACCCACATGCTCTTCACACCTCAACAGAGGTGTCCACTGAGCACATCCAGGGCACATGGCCAGCACCCAAACAGACCTGCAGCACCAGACCCACTCTTCCTCCTCTTCACACTCCTTGGTGAGTCCCCCTGCCCTTGGATGCCACACCATTATCTGTCTCAGCCCCCTTATAACACAGCCTCCCCTCTCCCCCAGCAGGCACAAAGCAACAGATGTGAGAACAGAGCAGCAATGTGAATTTCCTTGGGAATTTTTTTGCTTTAATTAAACCTAATATTCTTGTTACAAATGATCAGTCTGGAATCTTCTTAGATTCTTGGTCTCAGTGACATCATATTTACATTGCACTGACCATCTCCTTATCCTGGATTATGAGACAGAGACCCCTGCTCCCTCTTTCCAGGCCATATGATACTTCCAGTCCTCCCATTGCATCCTTTTGGACAGTGAGCCCAGGCTGAGTAGTCTCTTGCCACAGCAGAGCTGTTTCCAGAAGGGCCCATTTCTAGGTGCCTCTCCAAACTGCAGCTTTAGACCATCTGTGACCAGACCTGCAGACTACAGCCAGTGGGGACTTGGCAATACTCTTCACGTTGCTCCATGATTTCCCTCTCATGAATCCTGAGGTTTGTCTGCTCTTCTGCTTGCAGCTGCCCCCCAGCAGAAGTTTTGGGTGAGTTTCCTCTGCCTGTTGGAGCTAATTCAATAGAGGCTGGTCCTAGAGACAAGCAAGGATTGTAAAAAACCACAAAGCCTTGGATCATAAATGGCTGAGGAACAAATGGAGGTTTACTGGATCTAGTGTCAGATCACACACCTTGTACACCCCATTCACAAACCTGGCACTGGCTGGCTGGGGACACACATATCTGCACCGTTCAGGAAACAAAACTAAGATCCACATTGAGCCTGGAGCAAAGAGACGTGCATTGCTTGAATACTTGCAATCCAGCTGTGTCAGCTGCCAGGCTGGAAGTTGCTTCCTCAAGCTCTCCCAGTACTGGTCATGCTGGCCAGCCTTGGTCACATACTGGTGGGAGCCTGGCAACATTGTCAAGGTGAGTCTGAGCTCCCTGGTGAATCGTATTAGTCAGATGTGCTAGAACAAAAGCTTCCACTTGAGAAGCTTTGGGCCACAGGTGCCTTGCACCATATTTGCAAGCAGAGGTGCTGGTGTGGAACCAGTTTCTGAAATGAAGGAGTTCAACCAGAAATGTCCAGGAGTGGGTTTAATATTTCCCCACAGGGAACCAGCTTTTAGCCCTGAGGACAGTTCCCACAGCTACAGCTTCATGATCCTTGACTACAGCAAACACATCTTCTTTAACTGTACTGCTGGGTGCCTGTCATCCTTGAGCAGCAGGATCTGTCACCTTCTGCTTTTACCATGTCTCCTCATCCTATGGCAGCATGTCTGGTAGATTAGAGAGGTTGAAGGAATTGTGGCTTCAGGATGTTGCAGAGACTGAAAGTACAAAATGATTTGAAAAAGTGGTCAAATCAGGAGGAGGTGGGCATGGTGGCTGTAGCAGTGGGCATTAGACAGTGTTCTTGAGAAATCTCTACCTCAGCTCTATGAGCTGGGAGGCCAACATCAATCAGGGGAAGGGCTACTGTCTGTCACCAAAGAGCAAACACAGTGCACCTCCCTCCAGCTTCTCTGCCTTCCACGACATTTACAGAGCACTGGGGCTGCCTCAGCTTCCTCATGGAGGTGCAGACCACATGAAGGAGTTTGGTGGGGTCTCTTCTTCCATGTTCCTCTTCTGCTTCTAATCAGCAACAACCACATCCTCACCCTGCAGAGGTTGTCAGGGCCTCTGGGCCAGTAGTTGCTGTGCTGTGGAGTCTCACTGGACTGACAAAGGGCTGTCATGGGATCCAGGTGGGATCAGCACCTGAACCCAGAATTGGGAGCTGGACATTATGGGCCTATTTACATCAACCTAGATCTTGCTGTCCAGGCTGAGACTGATTCTTCAGGCTGAGAATTTGTGTTTCAAGTTTGTCTTTGAAAGTAAATCAGGCTTGCTGAAATTATAAAATCAAAGAAAAAAAGCATGCGGAAAGGATCCATGCTTGCTTTCTTGCATACTTGCAATCCAGCTGTGTCAGCTGCCAGGCTGGAAGTTGTTTCCTCAAGCTCTCCCAGTACTGGTCATGCTGGCCAGCCTTGGTCACATACATTTATTAAAGGCAGAAATAGAGTGGTGGAGATAACAAACCTGTCTCACTTGCCAGGGGTCCAGTTCTGGTTGCATGGCTAGGGTTTATGGGTGGTTCTGGTAGACAGCATCAGAGCAAATGGACAGTTGCTGCAGAACAGTTTTGTCCCTGCAGGCCTGGAGGAGGTACAACAGCCTTTCTTCAACACCCTCTGGTAGAGGGTGCACAAAAGTGCTGATTGTGACGCTGCTCCTTCCCTTGACCCTTTGGAGCAATAAATAAAGCTTGTGAACACTCCACTCTTGGCAAGGAGTGAGCTCCAATTTGCAGCTATGTCTCAGACAGCTGTTCTAACAGATCAGTGACAGGAAAGGCCTGGACATGTGCACCATGTCTGGTCCTCCTAAGCTTTGGTAATGTGTGTTGCCTGTTCCGGCAGACTCCTCTGATACAAAGTGGTCTGGAACAACATTGTCGTGTTTCTCCTCTCTGTTAACTCTGGATGAACCACCTCTGGCCTCCCCAGTTTCTAGATCTGAACTGCAGTTTTCAGTCAGCAATGTTCACACCAGGTATGTATCCTGCAGATCCACTGGGTGGAGTCAGGCTACTCTGGAGCTTTGCTGTTCACAATATGTCATGTTGAGTTGCTCATTGGACAGGATAGCAAGGCAGAGAGCTCAGAACTGCCTTGCTGGGCAAAATCCTGCTCTACTTTTTTGGGGATTACTTGGATGACAAAGTTAATTTTCACATGGGAGACTGGTACACTGTGTTTCCATGTAGGGAAGGGTTACTGGGATTAAGTTTAGCAGCGTACAAGAACATGTTTCTTTTTATGACTAATAAAAAGAAGTGGGTAGAGGGGAGGGAGCCTTCCTGGGGAGGTGCTGGGCTGCTCTCAGCAGTTAAAGAAGAAGGACTTGAGGCTCTGCAGAAACTGTGACTTTTGTCTCTGCTTCTGCTTCTTCCGGATGATGGGGATCCAGACAAGGCCACAAACGAGGACCATCAGTCCCAAGGATAGAAAAGCCGGGCCGCACATTTTGTAAACTTTTTGGTTTGTGGTTAGGATGCAAGACAGGCTGGTGATGACTATCCCAAAGAGGAAGATGGCTGCTCCAACAGAAATGACAATGACAGGCTTATGGTATATGTCCCACTTGCTTCTGGATGTGCCGGTCCAGACAGACTCACTCCGGGAGCTGATGCAGAGGGTGCTGGCCGTGTTACTGGTCAGAAGTTCCTTGAACTGAGGAGATTTATCACTCTCATCAGGACTCTTGGGGGGAATTTCCATGGTGACAGGATCTGAGGAGGAGACCTGAGATGGACAAAAGAGAAAAAGCAGAGCAGACCTAGTGATGGAGGATGGATTGGGGACTTCACATTTAATCACTAATCATTGCCAAGTGAAATGAAGGTGGAAAAGGCATGGATCATGGAAGGGAGAGAAAAGCATCACACCTATGAGAGCAATGCAGTGTAGGAATAAGCAATGGGGTCCTGCAGGTAGGCTGGACTGAGGATGCCTGTGGGTTCCCACTGCCCACCCAAGGACAGTGGGACTCCCACAGCCCCTGTCCTCAGACCTTCCAGATCATCATCTTCCAGCTCCCACATCAATTCAGTGGTGAGATGACTAGATGTCCAGTGGAACCACTACCCTGAGCCTCCCAGGGCTCTTGGTTGCTTTCAGGGGAGTAGCAGGGTGCTGCAAACAGGGTTGATGATGCTTGTTTTATCCCCCAACCCGCTTCCACTCCCAGATCCCAGATTAGACCTCAGCATCTTGTAGCATGATCATGTCTCTCTCTTGCAGGTAGGGTAACTAAGGCATGGCTGTGCCATGTCAGGATCCCTCAGCAGAAGAGCAGAAGCACCCTCCCACAGGCTGAGTACTTCCTTCAGAACCCTGGTGCTGGATGGTCTTCACTGGCCCATCCAGCTGAGACTCATCAGCCTTGTAGCAGCTGCAGCTCAGGAGCTTCTCATTTCGTATCAATGCACAGATGAGAGATGGGGAAATGCTCATTGCACAGAAAGCATTTCTCCAGCTGTAAGCAGGGTCTCTTGAGCTCAGTAACAAAAGCATACCCTAAACTCTGCCTTGTGATGGCTGGGTCAGCAGTGTGGCTTTTTGGTATATTATTTTTTCACCAACTCAAGGAGGAAATACACTTTCTGAGAAACTAAGTGCCTTTATCATGGAGAAACCATTATGGTAAATGGGAAGGGCTGAGCATTATGTTAACCACTATTTCCTCAGAGCTCTGCTGAGAAGACAAGGGCAGGAGGCTGCACTGGAGAGTGCTCCTGATGCAGATCTGCCCTGATGCTGGGAAGCCCAGCAGACATAAACCTGTGCAGGTACCAGTGCTGAGGATGGTGGGAGAGAATGGGGGCCTGGATGCTTCGTACCCAGGAATCAGATTTTTTTTCAAAACAACTCCTGCCTGAGCTGCCAGATTTTCTTCCAGGGGTTCAGCAGTGTCAGGAGGGCTGGGACTGACCTGTACTCTGCTGGTTGTTCAGGCTGTTCCCACCCTTGGGGCTTGAGGATGTTCTGCAGCAGAAGTACAATGGCAGTGCCAGCCTGGAGCTGCCCCACATCACAAAAGCAGAGGCACTGGTGGTTGATGCCAGACCCAAAGCTGTCCCTATGGGGCTTTCCCATACAGGGCTCCAATCAAGCTCAAGCCACATCCACACCGGCCTGGGCACCAGACCCTGTTGGGGCTCAGATGGGTGAGCAGTGTCCCAGGGCTCTGTCCCTGCGTCACTGTCAAACACAGCTCTTCCCAAGCACCACACAAGCTTTGAGCTTAAGTGGGCTTTGATCACAAGCAGTTAATTTAAAGCCCTGATTCAGCCTTCGATGGGCATACCAGGAACTGCAGGCTTCATGGCTGCTCTGTTGAGCCTTGGCTGTACTCAGCCCTGCCCGTGGGATGGTTCACCAGCAGGTGCATGTCATGGTTGGTATGAGGGTGGATGTGCACCCTGCCTTTGCCACAGGGAGATCTGTGGCTGCAGCGAGAAGCAACAAGACATAGATGAGCATGAAAGCTCAGAGGCCTCAGCTCCTTTCCAGTTGCTGCTGATCAATGCAGGAGCCTGTACCACGTAAGTGCAGCCGTATAGAGGCTGGCACAGCTCCAGAGGCACCAGCTTAAGGAAACCTGCCCAGCCCACTACCCATATAGGGATGCTAATGGCTGGGTGACAGCCAACACCTCCCTTACTCTTTCACCTGTGTCCCCTGCCAAGGTTTGTGGTTTATTCTAAAAAGAGACAGATATATTTTTTCAGTTCAGTCCTCCCAATACAGAAACTGCTGCAGAAATGCAGATCTGATGGTATCAATGTATTTTGTAATGTTTCAGGTTTGTCAAACTTGGAGTAATAAGCCAAAACCAAAAGCCAAAAGCAATGGACATGATTTGTGTCCTGCCTATCTTCAGCTTTCACCCCTCCCTGTTGAACCAGGACAGATGGAGGCAGAGGAGAGGACATATTTCTACCTTCCTGATAAATATATATGGTATAGCACTTGATCAGGGATAGTCAAGCACTTGAGAAGGCAGGTAAAATTGGTCACAGTAGCAAGCTCTGGTTTCACTTTCTCTTCCTTTTGAACTGGTAATCCTACCAGCAGAGCATGCTGACCCCTTGGTTTGGAGAAGCATGAGCTGCTATAAGATGATCCTATACTGGTTACAGCCATGTGTCCAGATCCTGAACAACTTCTTGTTTGGCTGATATGCGCTGCATGTTGACCAGCTGCCTTGCTTGTAGTGTTGCCAGGTTTCTATTTCAAATCTTTTGCAAGTCCCTTCCTGAAATTCCATCCTAGGTAGTTGTGGCATCTCTTGGCTTTCTCCTTGTAATGTCCATTCTGGAGTGGTTTTATGATCAAGCCACTGTAAAATTTAATTTGTCTTTGTGGTTGGAAATTTGCTTTCTTCTCTGGAATAATGCCCAGATCTCATATCTCAGTAGTCTAATGCAGTCAGTCCTGCCCCATCTTTCAGGCACCCATCTCACTGCTTGCCCGTGGGCTGTACCCTTGCCTCCGCATCTGTGGGTACTCTGATCTCTGCAAAGCACCTTCCTCTTCATTGTAATTTGTTTAATGTTATGCTCCTGCTGAAACCATCATCTTTCTTTCAGTTTTGAATTTACACTAGAGTGGTGTTCCCCCTCCCCTTTTATTTTCTGACATAACCACTCCTCTCGCCACAGTTCCTGGACACTGATCATTTTTCTGGCACTTCCCTGTAGAATGTGCATTTATGGTCATGATGTTAGCTAGTGAAGCATTTCACTCCCTGCAAGTGGCTGAGAGTTTGTCTCTGATCACTGTGTCTATCTGCAGCTCTGGGGACAGCTAATGAGATTTCAGGTCCTGCTATGCCCATGCTCCATCCCTAATACATCACAGATGTGTTTGTATTTGAAGCTGAGATGGTTGTACTGAACAGCCTGGCAGGATAACACTCTCAGATTTCTACACATTTTTTTTAATCATTATTGTTGTGAGGAGAGCATCAGCAGATGACCGCTGTCTTGAAAATGCCTCTGAAGCACATCTCAGATTTCACGTCTGGTTGTAGTGCTGCTGCCACTGAAACCTTGGGCAGCTGCTGTCAGTGTAGCTAACACTGACAATAGTCTTTCCTTCCCCCCTCATGTGATTCTTCTTCTCTCTTTGCCGTTCCAGTGTTTTGTGTGGTGGTGTTTGGTTTCTGAACTCGGAGAGCCACAGTGGCACACTTGCTGGTGCTGATGGGTATTCCAGTGCCAAAATATCACAGCACACACTTGGGTACATCCTGGACCTTGCAGACGTTGCATGGTAATGCTTTGGACTGAGTGAGGCAGCAAGGGGCTCTGTCCCTGGGTCCCTCAGCCCATCCTGGCTGTGGTTGGTATTCCTCACCTGCCAACCCCCAGCAGCAGCAACTCTTAGGACTGGAATTCCAGCCCAGGACCTGGGATGTTGTAGACAACCTGCAGATGTAGCCAGAGCTGTGCTAAAAGTGGGACAACAGACTAATCTGAAGACTCTGCTCCTATGCACAGACCTGTGTCCTCCTCGTCATACAACATCTGGTTTTACACTCCCAACCCAGTCCTCAGCCTGGCCATCTCCTTTTTATTTGGGGAGGCAGTCCTTATTTTCCAGGAGCTTCTTATGTGCTCCTCTGAAGACCTTTCTGCAATCAGTTTCTGCCACTTTTTCCTCCTGCTTCACATGGCTGCAGACACTGGAGGTTCCCCAGCTCAGACAGTCTTGCTCCAGGGACTGATATTCAACCATCTGTCTCTTCCTCATGAACACTACTCTCAGTATCCCAAAGTGGAGTTGGTCTTTGCCCTTCCGCTAAGCAGCTGCCATCCCATGGGAGTACTGGTGGTGCAGGTGCAGGTGCAGGTGCAGGAGCACAGACCTGCCACAGGTGCAGCACCACAGGTGGTGATGCCATGTGCAGGGTGGTGCAGAGGGGCTGCAGCACTCGGGGTCTCTGCCCTGTGTTTTACCACACAAACCACTGTGAGAAAAGTTAAGGATTTTGAAAACCAACTGCCAAATGTTGCTGGAAATCCAGGTCAAGTTTATATTTTGACTCCTCTGCTGTCAAGCCCCTTCCCTGAAGAAAAATCCCTGCCCCACCAGAAGAGGGACAGGCAGCAGCAGAAGCTTCTGCTCTCCTAAGCCCCCTCCAGCTCCACATCCCTCTGGGAATTTGCCATCATGTAAAAGGAAGCTTTGAGGAAAAAATCAAAATGAGCTCTGAATTATATGGATGTGACTTGCCCTGATTCGTGCTGGGGACAATCAAAGACAGCAGCCTGCACTGAGGACCAGGTCTGGCCAGGCTTTTCCTGAGGCGTCATACCCTGACAGATGTCCCTAAGCAGACAAAGCGAGTGAGCTGTGGTCTGCCCAGCACCAGGACCACTGCTGGGTTTGGGTGAATGGCAGCTCCAGGGATAAACAGCAGTTGGGTGGAAGTCACCTGGACACAGATGTGCAGATGCTTCCCCCATCTGCCTTCAGCCTGGCCATTTACAATCCAGATAGTGCTCCATCAAACTCACAAGCTGTTCCGCAGAGAGGAACCCCAGACCCTCCTCACTGTACCATGTCTCTCTTAGGTTTCCAGTGTCCTCCAGATGGCTTGGCATGGTCACATGGCAAACAGCATCATCAGGTGCGCTGCAAAGCCTTGGGGTAAGACACAAAAGGGTTTGTTTGTTCTTCAGACAGAAGTTACATCCTGCTTGCCACCCCAATGGATGGGAAGCAAAGTCATCACTGGTGGGTCCCATCTGGGAGGAAACTAATGCTGGGGAATGGAGGAAAATGGAGAAGTGCTTTTTTGGGCATGGCTTTTTCTGGTGCTCCGGTGTGTCTCACACAGACTTTTTAATTGATTTTGATGTTTAACCCCAGTATAGGATCTGCCTAGATGATAGTCATAAGTTCATGTTTGCCAGGATAAGGGCTTAGCTGGTCTAGAGGAGTCATGTGTGACCGTGGGATGGGTAGGAAAGGAGATGCTGCACTGACTGACATAGGCATGCACGAGCTTTGTAGAAACTTTTGGTTAGATGATTGGCACTGGCCAAATGTAATCTAGGGTGGCTATCAGTGAGGTTCCAAGTGAATAGGAATCACAGAATAATAGAATTCTTTGGGTTGAAAGGGACTTTTAAAGGTCATCTAGTCCAGGCATGAGATGTATATTCAGTGAACCAGCATGCCGGAGGTCTACAAGAAACTGAGTAATCTAGAGAGTGGAGGACTGCTTCCTGGTGGAGGTGAGGACTAGCCCTACCTGCAGCTGTCCCCAGAAGAAACCCTGCCTCAGGGGAATTGCATATAGTGAGGTGCTTATGCGGAACGGCACCCTGCTTCTTGTGCAGATGTCATAGGATAGAATCATAGAATTGTTTTGGTTGGAAAAGACATTTAAGAACATCAAGTCCAGCTGTTACCCCAGCACTGGCAGGTCACCACTGAACCATGTCCCTCAGCACCACATCTCCACAGCTTTGAAACCCCTCCAGGGATGGGGACTCCACCACTGCCTTGGGCTGCCTGGGCCAGTCTTTGACAACCCTTGCATGGAAGACATTTTTCCTAATGTGCAACTGAAATCTCCTCTGGTGCAACTTGAGGCCATTTCCTTTTGTCCTTTTGGGGCAGGGAATCCCCTGGGGAGGGACTGAGTATGGAAAGCCCACTCACCATGTTGTCCCAGCTGTCACCAGCAGATAGTGGCTTGCTGCAGGATGTGACCTGATTGCACTAAACATCCCCTGAGCACACTGTGGAGGAACCCAGCCACTGTCTCCTGCAGGCACCAGAGGAGTGGCTCAGAGAACACAGCTTCCTGTTTGCTGTGTGTCAGCCCCAGGAGGGCTGGATCCTGCTGGACTGAGCAGGATCTGCTCTGTGAGAAGACAGAGAGTTTTGTTGGTGCCAGTCATGAGTGCTAAAGCCCCATACTGTCTCCTCCCCTCCCCACATTCCTGCTCATCTTGGAGTGAGGAGGGGCTGTCAATGGCTATGTGGGCAGCTGTCCTTGCAGACTGGCTACCTCTGCTCTGAGAGATAAGTCAACTTGTCAGGGGATTTCATATTGCCTACAAGCCCCACCAGATCCTGGGTGTAAATTGAGATGGAGCCAGTATCCCCTTGCTTGTGCAGTGGAGCCGTTTTGGGCATGGGTTGCCTGTATCCCTTGGGAGCAGTTTTCCAGCATCACCCAGAGTTTAGACAATCCCAGCAAAATGTTCAGGGTCTTGCTGAGCAAAGAACATCTGCAAGTCCCTTTTTGGGGCTCAGCGAGAGGATGACCCCCAGCCTTGCCATGCTGTATCCCCTCTCCCTTTCCACCACCCCCAAGAGCCAAACGTATGGAAATCCATCCTACTTACGTGGCAAGTGGTGAGAGATGGATGCCCACCCCACCGGCAGTGGGACAGACTGCAGCAGAAGGTCCCGTTCTCCTAAGCCAGGCTCACCCCAAGCCCCACTTCCCTCTAGATGTCATCTACTGGGCTCTGTGGAGTCTAATAAACAATGGAGCACATCCCAGCTCTGATGATCTCACCAGCTCATCAGTATATTGTTTAACTCTTTGATTCCCTGTCTAGGGCCTGTGCAAAGCTGACTTCTGGGCAGCTTGCCTGGGGGGGGTTTATAAAAGGTGGCAGTCTGGGAGGCAGCCCAGCAGTGTGGCAGGAGAGACTGGGTAGGTAGGTGCTTGGAGCAATGATCCAGGACTGGGGGTTGTTACTGAGAGAACTGGATCATCAGCAAGTTCCTGAAACATCTCTGGACTGCAGTTTCTGCGCTCTCAAAGATGGGAATGATAGCCAGTGTCTGCAAAGCACTTGGAGGCTTCTCAGTGAGACATTAGAGGGATGCAAGATATTGGCAATTAGCTATTAATTAATATCCTGAGTCCATTACAAGGAGGGGTTGGAAGAGGGGAGATGGTTCTGGCATACTGCCACCTTTCATGAACCTACAGCCAAGCTTTAATACACCACTGTGAATCCACTTGCTTCGGGGAAGGGATCCAGCCTGACACAGACATTACTGGCATCCAGAACCTTGTTCCAGCAGCAGCGGGGCCACCTCCACCCTGGAGGGCTCTTTATTTGGTACAGTAAGTAACAGAACCTAACCTGCACCACAGTCCTGGCCAAGGAATGGGACAGGAAGGGATAGGATGGGAAAGCAGTTGTGGAGCTCTCATGGGGATGGCCATGTCCTACAAGGGTGTTGGGCTGGGTGCAGAGCATCTCAAGGCAGCATATGGGGCTGGAAAGGGAGGAGGAGGGTCCAGAGGGACTGTAGGTCAGAGTGGCAGGAAACCAGCTCATCCAGGTGTGGGGAGCTCAGGCAGGAAAACCAGTGGCTGTGAAGATCAGGTCCTTCAACTTGTGTAGACCTCTGGCCAGTGAAAAGTGGTATTGGGACGGGTTATGGAGCTCTTCAGTGAGGAGCAGCAGTCTCATGGGCTGGGGCAAGGGCAGAGGGGCAATAAGGGGCAGAGGTGGGATGAGCTCAGCATCCTAATCCATGGTCAGTCCTCACCTCTTGATGGGAGGTTGATGAGCTAGCTGAGCACAATGGCCAAGCCCCGTGGTAATGGGGTGAGCTCTGTTGCCCCAAATAAAAATAGGGGTAGAATGGCTTCAATTCAGCACCTGCAGCATGATACATTTCACTTCTTGGTTCTGCACCACCTTCAGTCTGAACTGAGCTTTTGCCCTGCTGGGAAGCATCTGGCCCTGAGCTTCAGCCAGCTACCCATCACATGGCCCAATTAATTTCAGCCACTCCCCAAACTTGCCCCATGATCCTTGCAGTGCTCCTGGCACCTCCTTCGTGCCCCAAAGACCAGGTCATGATGACCAGGCAGGGTTCAGGGGACAGGCCCTGGCCATGATCACAGGCAGGAGTGCCTTTTAAACAGAACCTCCTTCGTGCCAAGGTGACCTGAAAAAGCACCAGGGACTGAACATTTACTGTGGGTGGCTCCTGCCCTTCCAGGGCTGTGATCCATCCTGGAAGTCCATTCCTCCAGGGCTAAGGTCCATGGCTAAGGTCCATCCCTCTGGAGCTGAGGTGTGTCCCCTGCACTGTATTCTGCTCATGGGGTCATCCGCCGGCTGGCCGGGATGGATGAAGTGGAAATCTCTCCTGGTCTGTCCCTTATGCAAATGCTGTGGGTACATTCCTCACCCCAGCCGGGTCTCAACACCCTTCTCCTCAGCCCAGCCCAGCAGAGCAGCCTCCAAGGCTCTGCTTCTTCCATGGACACTTGCTGCCACCTCGTGGGGCCATGGGGTGCGGGGCCAGCAGATCTGGGGCACAACATAGACTGGGACAGATGGTCCCTGAGCCCACCAGAAAATACAAGCACCTCAGCATCTTGCAGCTGATGGAGCTCAGTTCTTGCAGAGATGGGTCTGGGAGTGGGGATGCCACTGTGCCCCGCAGGGACAGATGCAGCTCCAAGAAGCTCAGCAGCAGAGGTGATGGAAAACTCACAGCAGGACTAGGGCAGGGATTGTCTGGACTAGGCACTGTGGAGGCTGCACCTCGAATCCTGGGTTCAGTTTTGGGCCCCTCACTCCAAGAATGACATTGAAATGATGGAGCATGTGAAGAGAAGGGTGACAAAGCTGGTGAATAATTAGTGAATAAGATGGGTCCCAAGCCTGCTCGCTGGGACCCTCCTTCTTCCAGGCAGGTACCTCCTGGGTGGCATCTGCCTTTTCTGTGTGTCATCAAGTTGTTTCCATGCTGGTCTCATGGCTGGCGAGGCTCCATGTTCTCCAGTTGAACTGGTGGTTTTCCAAGTTGCCCAAATAGCTTGTGCAAGAGCAGGAAAGCCTGCCTCCATCAGCTGTTAAAGGGACACATGTAGGGTCAGGCTGCATGGTCCCGCTGTGTCCATCCTGTTCATTCCTCCATGCTGAGGGGAGCTCCTTTGTGACTCCTTCAACATCCAGCCCCATATTCATGCTGCTTCTCCACTCAGTGTCCACCCATGGCCACGACTAGGAGGTAGATGGTGTTTGTGGCAGATGGTGAAGATCTTTTTCAAGAAGCAACATTTCACTACAGCAAGATGGGGGAAGAAAAGTACATTGATTTTGGCTGTGTCGTGCCACAGAACTCTCAGTGATCCCAGGCTCTCCTGGCCTCATAGGTTCTTGAACCTGGAAAAGACATCCCTGGGAGGTTGTAAGGATACAGGACAACAAGCTGCAGGCATCCAGTTAAGGCCAGTAGTCTCCCAGGGTGCATTAAGAAGAGGTTCTCCTCCTGCTCCACTCTGCCCTGGTGAAGCCACATCTGGAGTATTGTGTCCAGTTCTGGGCTCCCCATTTCAAGAGAGACAAGAAACTACTGGAGAGAGTCAAATTGATGCTATGAAGATGCTGAGGGGACTGGAGCATCTCTGTGCTGAGGAAAGCCTGAAAGCTTGAAAAAAGAATGGCAGTCTGTTCAGGTGGAGGAGACTGAGAGAGGATCTGATCAATGCTGATCAATAACTAAAGGGTGGGGGTCAAGAAGATGGAACCAAACTCTTTTCAGTGTTGCCCAGTGACAGGACAAGGGGCATTGGGCACAAACTGGAACCCAGGATGTTCCATATGAACAGGAGGAAAAAATTCTTTGCTGTGAGGGTGGCAGAGCCTGTCCCAGGCTGCCCAGAGAGGTTGTGGAGTCTCCTTCTCTGGAGAGATTCCAAACCTGCCTGGACAATGCAATCCTGGGCCCCCTGATCTGGGTGCCCTTTGGGCATGGGAGGATTGGACAAGATGATCTCCAGAGGTTCCTTCCTATCCTCATGTGCTGGGAATCTGTGATTCAAATGAGACAGTGAAAGAAAATTATGAATAAAGCTCATCCATTTATCTGCTGTTCTGTGATTCTGTGCTGCAGGGCCAGATTGAGTTGTGGGTGTCAGGAGACAAAACCTTCTGCCTCAGGCTCAGGGGTGTGTGTGGGCATGAGGGGCCTGTCCATAGTCACCCTTGACCCAAAGCAGTACTTGCCTGCTTTGAGCAATACTCATCAGCTCCCTGAGCCCCAACAAGACCACCCTGGGGTTTGTAAAGCCAGCAAAGAGAAAAGGAGGAGGAACCTGTGGACAGGGCAGGGCATGTGTCTGTTCAGATCCTGTCTCTGCTCCAAATAACATAAGAAATAAAAAGGTCCCTTAATGCAGGTTAAATAAATAAAACCACATTTTTTTTTCTTCCTGTCACTCCATGGAGGAGATCAGACACCTGATTAGGAGGTGCCTGGGAGGAAAGGAAAGCTGCTCTGCTGCTGGTTATTGGGTCTGCATCCTATTTGAGTGGGAGATGAGGCACCCCCATCACTCTCCCCAGAGCTCTCTCCTCAACAGGAGCATCTTATGCTGCTGCAAAAGCATCTGCCCCGCCACAGCCCTTTCCCATGGATGTGAAGCTGTTACAGGGTGTGGCTGGGACCAGGAAGGAGGCACATGCTGAGTGGAACTTGGCTCAGTAAAACAGTGCTGCCTGGCATGAGCAGGGAGTGGATTTGTGCAGCATTTCTGGTTCTTGTAGCATTAGATGGTGCTGTTGCCCTACCAGGATTGTTCTGCCATGTCTGGCTGTGCAGAGGCAGGTGAAAACCAAATCAGCATCTCAGGAGTGCTGGGTCCATACCAAGCCACTGGCAGGGCAACCTGCACCCCAAGAAGCCTTTTCTAGACCCTCTTCCCCTTTTCCCTGTAGTTCTACTCTCAAAACCTGCGATGCAGGCATTGCTTTTGCAGGTGTTAGCAGCATGCAGGGCTTCCTAAATGTTTTTGGCCAATAAGGATTTGAAGAGAAAACACGAACAATTATTTTTGGGTTTTTTTTTGTTTGGTTGGTTGGTTGGTTTCCTATTGTTCCTGCCATCCTGTGGTTTTATGTTCCTGTAAAATGAGGGAAGATACAAGTGAAAGTGACTGGGAAGCGTGCTGGCCTGCTCTGCCCCCAGAGTCACTGGAAAGTGATGTCCAAGGGGATCTGCTTAATCTCCTGTAAAACAGCAAACTGAGACTGAGTCCATTTCTCTGCTCCTTTCCCTAATCCCAATGTCCCACCATGGCTTCAGCATAGATCCCCAGTCTTTGCACTGAGAAAGACTGGCTTTCCTGAAAATTGAGAGTGGGCAACATCGGGGTTGAATGGATCTGTATGCATATGGTGGCCATGAAGCAGCTTTAGGGGGTGGTTTCTGGAGTCACTGTCCTCCACTACAGTGTGGTGGAGATGCGTGTTGATCAGAATTGGGTGGGAACATTTGTACAAAGTACTACTTTGCCCATGGATGCAGGGAAAGTCTCAGCACCTCTCAAAACATGCTGGCCACTGGGTTTCTGCCCCAGCTCTCAGCCCAGCATAGGCTATGCTGTCCTGGCTCTGTCTGCTCTGTGCTGGCACCAGCTGAAGCTCATCAGCAAATGGAGATGATAGTGTTTGGCTGCAGAGATGGGGCAGGAGCAGGAAGGTGAGGGTTTTTCAGCCCCCTAATCCCAGGATAAAGGAACTGGCAGCAAAACTTGGATGTGTTTGGGGCTCCTTTGTTTGCAGAGCAACAAGAGCTTTCCTATGCCTTCAGGACAGTCTTCTCCAGCTGACCAGGTGGAAGCCATGTAGAAGGTTGGAGACACCTGTGTGAGACCAGGCAGTAGATGGCATGGGGGAATCCAGCCAGAAAACCTGTCAGGGCAAGGAGTCAGGAGAAAAGCCTGGTAGGAACAGCCTGACTTCTCTGCAGAAAGGTCTTGGAGGATCATGGGATGCCTACCACCAGTGTCAGGTTTCGCCTGTCCTCATGGCATCAAACGCAATAGAGGGGCTGCAAGGAGAGGTAAGGTGAAAGTATACACTCTCCTGCAAGTGAGAGAGGGAGACAATGTGTCAGGAAGAGGATACGAGCCCAAACCCTCTGCTCATGGGAGAATTGGGTGCAGATCAAGGCCATGACTGAGCAGATAGTGTGTGTGAGACTAAGCTGACACTGACCTGTGGCAGGATGCTGAGTTTTCCAGGTTCCGAATGTCAGCTGTGCATTATGGTCCCTTAACAGCCCATGGGAGAGTTGTTCTTTATGTCTGAATTACTAGAGAGGGATGGATAACAACCCTGTAATTAGGTCTGCACCTTTGAAATCTTTTATTTCTTTTGCAGCTTGAATATTTATACAGTCACAAAGCTTACCATGTCACAGTTCTCCATATTATTTATTTATTTATGTTCAGCTATGCCTACAATTGTTAAATCACCATGTTTTCAATTTAAAAAACAAACAAACAAACAAAAACCACAAAAACCAAACCCACCTCCTCAAGCCCAGAACTGCTTTTTCCTCCTCTCCCCGAATCTTCAAGCCCTTACCTTGGATCCTTTCTAGTTATCCTGGGGTTCTATTAGCTCCAAATTCATGATGTGTTGTACAAATATGGATCCTTTGTTTCTCTAAAGTAGGAAAACTTCTTTCTTCTTTAGAGAAACAAAGGATCCATGGCCAAAATGGGAACTGGGGATTTATTGCTAAAGAGCTTCAAACAGTGACAGATGCCAGCCCTGGACAGACATTGTCCCCATTGCTGCATCTAGGGGCAGGGTTGGGATCCTTGGTTTATTGCTGGGAAAGCTCTGTCACACTGGGTCAGCAGAAGGTCAAATCCCACCTCCCACAGAGACACCAGTAACCTCAGTATGATAAAAAATTCCAGCAAGACCAGTTACCAAACACAGAGCTAGATATCTGACATTGGGCTGTGGAAGACTGAAGATGTTTGCCTTGATCCACATCTACAGAACAATAGCACAAATACGTCAGTATGACTGGTGGGAGCTGAGACAGTGCTCACACACTCAGGAGGACACAAGGTTTCCTTAACTCCTCTTCACTGCTCTGCAATGTGGATCCTACAAGAACAGGAGTGGCAACAGGCTGCAGGGTTGCCTGGCAGACAACAGTGGACGCTCAATGCAGGGAGGCTGTAGTCAAGAAGCAGAAAAGCTGGAGGAGGATCACCCATGTCAAGACCAAGACAAATATGGTCAGAGATGAGGAACGGGCTTGCTTGGTCCCTCGACTCCAGCAGATGTAGCTTCAACCAGGGCTGAATAGGGCTACTCCATGTCCTACCCCACGCCTGTGAAATAGGACATAGTTGCCTTTTTTACAATAAGGAAACTTTAGCCACAGTGCTCTGATGTTTCTTCAGCTTCCCAAGTAGACTTCACAATCCCTTCACAATCCCTTGGTACCCTACCTGTCCCATCCCCAAGGCAAAAGGCTCACATGGTCTCAGTCTCTGGTCACAGTCTTACACTGATCATCCATGCCTATGATTTGTGTGGGACACAGAGGAAGCAGATAAAGAGAACGGAAAGCATTAGAGTTTGGGATGATTTCTCTTTGGAAATACTTTGTACATGGGTTAGGGATTAAAATAAATTTATGAAACAATTACCCACCTCAGTTAGATGAGGACATTAAAACATATTTACCCATTGCTTGCTCTAAGTGGGCTGCAGAAGGACATAGCTTCTTTTGCATTCTTTTTTCAGAGTGTCTCATGTATTTATCCTTTTAATCACTCTTTTAAGCATACATGGTTTATTTCTTTATTGATCAAACAGCTTTGAATAATGAATATGGCTTCAAGAATTCACTGTGAGTGATAGAATTGCAATTAAGTAGAGTATGTGGATAGAGTGTTAACACATCTTATTAATTAATGAGGTCACTTTTTCAAGTGTTTCATAGGAACCTTTGGGAAGAAGATGGCAATTTATTGTAATCCCTGGAGATTTTTTTTTCTCCTTCCAACTGCAAATTTATCTCAATCTCCCTGCCCTGTGCTGGTGACCTTCATGTGTCCTCCTACAGCTGCTTTGTGCAAAATAGAAAAGGACCAGAGTTGAAAGGAACTGCAGCCTACGCAGGCATCAGGTTCTTTTCCTTGCTGTCAGAAAAATCCCTGGCCCTGGGTATGCACCCCACGAGACAACACTGATGGAGTCAGCCCTTAGTCTTCTCACTCTCTCCTGGGGATATGCCTTCTTAGGCCAGGGAAAGGCAGGGTACATGTGAGTTGTGAACGTTAAAAGGGCTCAAACATTTTGGGTTATGCAAGTTTATTCACATGTTCATTTGAAAAAAAAGCAAGTGTGTGGCCAGCTGGGTAGCTCTGGATCCCATAGACCTAAACAGAGATTGTACGGGGCAAAATCTGGTTTGGGGACAGGATGCCATTTTCCCTGTCTGGGTGGGCTGAGGGGTCGCACTGCACTTGTCAGGGCTTCACATCTGTCTGGGGATTGGGTCAGAAGCAAGCTATGGAGGTCCGTTTCTCACAGACTGTTAAGAACAACACACTTTGGCCACTAACAAATCCTTCACCGATGGATATCCAGGCAGAACATCTGATGGCTTCTTGAGCCAGTTGAGTGTTTGGGGGAAAGTGATTCATGCTTATATTTGCAAATAAAAACATGTTACGTGTTTGCTTGCACTTTGCGTTACGTACGTTGCTCAGGTAGGAAGAAACCTGCTGATAGCTCACAGAAAGGTTTCCAGAGCACAAGCATTTCACAGACATTCAGTGCTCACTTGTCCAAATATCCTTATCAGAGCCTCATTATTCATCTTTCCCTTATACAAAACTTTGGTCCCCTCCTTCTATTAAGGAGCAAAGAAGTTCTATTTTAGGCTTTCTCAGTGAATTGCTCATGATTAAAGAGATCAGTTGGGAATAGTCTAAGATGTTGAGAAGTCTCAGTATGAAATATTGAGCAATACTTAAGAAATTCAACTGTACTGAGGTATTTGTGCCACAGAAATGAGACTGGTCTAAGAATGACAACTGAAAAGAGACAGAGAAAGTGGCAGTGTCTGATGACTCATGAGGAGAAAATGGCTTCATCTCGGCCAGGCTGAGATGAATAAAATGTCTGGGTCAAGTTGGGCAACCATCTTCATCTGCTTCATGATGGGGCACTTTTTATGTATAATGGCTGTAAACAAGGGGTCAAGAAGTGCCATTAGACATGTAATGTCATGAAACTTAAGATTTTAAAAAGGAAACTGTATTGTGATTTTGAACAAAATATTTTGAAATCGTTTCTGCTTGATTAATGAAAAAAAAAAAATCAGTGTGTTATACTGGCTAAAATGGAGGTGGTTTTGGTTAAATCTGATGCAATGATTTCCTCCTGCCATCAATGCTGGGCCAAAAACCTTGTGCCATATGAGTTCCAGAGCACTGAGCTGATGGAGACCCACACTTCATCTGTATCCTGGATAGGATCATTTTGCATTTAGAGCAGACTTTGGTCTGTACTCAAAGATCTACTTNAAAAAATCATCCCAATGAGTGGTGCACTCTTCTTAACCTAATGCCTGATTTGGCTTCATCAAACATGGGACCTTGAGAGTCATGCACATGTGGGGCTGCCATCCCAGTGTCCTGTGGTCCCTGTGCAAGGCTTGAGGTGCTTTACTGGAGAATCCAGATCCACCATGCATTGCCCAGTGTTGATAATAGCCTGCTTACTGCCAGGCACAGAAGACCCAGCCCAGGTCCTACTTTGAACGTTTCTGAAAGCAGATGTAGCCATGTGACAATTCACAGGACAGAGAGTTGTAGGACACAGTTACACCAGGACAATAATAACTGATTTTCCTCTGATATTCCCTTCCCCAGACAGTGAGACTGATGTAGCCAGCACAATTTCTACTGCTTTGGCAGACTGACGTTAAAACAAGGGAGCTGCTGCACATTGACACACTTTTAATTGAGAAGGGCTGGTGAGAATCTGATCAACAATAAAAAACTATTTATGTAAATATTTTTATTTATTAAAATTCTTCCTGAATTACTTCCAAGCCAGATATTTATTGATGGCCACCAGAGGATTAACTAAATGCAATGGCCATTTTTGCATATAAATTGTGTGGGCACACACTTCTGCCATTGGAGTGACATGATGGGTGATAAACAGTGCGTATTAAAAGCACAGTGGTTGCAGATAATCAATCCATCTCCTCTGGGAAATTACCTGTGTCAGGGAGGGCAGCACTGAAGGCAAGGCAAGCAGCAAGCACGACTGAGCAAGGACAAGGTCTCCAGCCATATTGATCTGTGGAGACACCTACTGATGTCCAGGAGTAGGGCAACCTGGCCCAAAGCAAGAGCTGATGCTGCTGGAATGCCTTGGCTGGGAAGCTGATTCCCAAGTGGGAGAGCAATGAACATTCTCTGCTGGAAACTGCTGCTTAGAGGCATGGGATAATTCCAGTTTGGAGGGAACACTGGTGGCTGGTTGGTAATTCTCTAGCTTCCTTTTTTTTTTGGCATTGGCCCTGTCTTTACCTTTTCTGGCTTTTCTAGAACATCACTTCCAAGTCTCATATTTTCAATGTATTTACACTGTTTTATTACCTTGGATTTCCACTTCTCCCTGTCTATTTCATCTGTCTCTAGCACACACCAATGAGAACCATGTGGAAACCATGTGGTCAGTGGGACAAATTAATTCTCTCTGTCCTCTGTGCAAAGGCTTTGCAAGTGGCTTACCATCTTTGATTCCTCTGGTACTCCCAGTCATAACTTTAGCCATAATCAACTAATTTAGCTCACCTAGGGATTTAATATCTATTCCATAAGAAGAGAACAGGCAGCAATGTTTAGGGAGCAGTAACCCCTTTTCCATGTACTTGCATTTTCTTAAAGCAGTTCACAATGACCTTTTGAAATTAATTCATCAGTTGTGAGAATCTGTTAGACGTTGGGGGTTTTGCTTTGGGGTCCTTTCTGATAAGTAATTCCAGCTTTCCAGTAAAGGGCAGGGTAAAGCAACCTTACCTGCTGCCTTAGAAATGTCTAGCTGGGTTCAGACCACCTCTTCCCCCTTGTTCATCATGCGTGGAGCAGGATGAGATCTGTTATCTGCTCATCACTACCAGACACCTAACCTCCCACAGGCTGTAAAGCCTCTGATTTCTCAGTGTGTTTGTCCACAACCAACATCTTTCCTGAGCAGACTGTGTCTGGTGGAGGGGTGGTGCTGAGCCCATCTTCACTTAGTCATAGAAGGTACATGGTAGGGTTGAGATCTGCAGTCTGCACCAGGCATCCCATGATGGAGGATAATGCTCAGCCCATTTCAGATCCAAATGGCTCCATTGTATCTGGTTTACTTAAATATACTGCCCTGCTTTCCTGCTTGCTCACATGCTGTTTTCCTTGTTCACATTTTTAATTGTTGTGGCAGCTGCGGCATTTTTAAATTCAGTGGTGAGATCTATGTGAGTGGAATGTGCTGAGAGGGTGTCTGAGACAAGTTCCTTCAAGCCAGGGAGGCAGCTCCCAGTGTGGTCAGGTCTCTCATAGCTCCAGGGATCATATTCCGAGGATCTGCCTCTACTGATCAAGACTACCTTCAGTTCATCCTTGTCCAGGTGGAGCCACACAAGCTACCACTCCCACACATATCATTACTGGTATCCTTCATCATACCAAAAGCCATCAAAGACCTTTGGAAGGTGGCCTCACATTTATATGTGTCTTTGTATTACCCAGGAATAAAGTAAAAAATAATTAAGTCTGGCCTCAAGGACCCAAAAGCAGCACCTGTGCCTTGTCCCTTCAGCACTCTAGGGACAGGTGAGCATCATTGTTGACCAACTTCAGTCGCCCCTCTCTGGAGGTCTATCATCACAACCCTAACCACCCACCACCATTCCTCTATTACAGCACTGAGCTGGCCCCTGACAGAAGCTGATCTGTGAATGGTTTCTATCACTGTACCTATTCTTATGGAGAAATTGGAGGTCAGAAGGCTGGGAGCTGGCAGGGACCTCAATTTACTTATTCTTTGATCTGATGTGGGCTTACAAAGGACCTTCTGCACACTCAAGTACTCCTCCTGATATCCTGATCCTGGCTTTGCCCTCCTCCTCCATGTAGACTTGCACTACTTTAGCTCATCAAGTGCAAGCAGAAGCTGTCTCTGAGGGGAAAGGACCAATATGGGGCCTGGCAGGGAGAGGCTCACATTCCTGTGGAAAATCACAGCAGTAACAGGAATCCATTTGATAATGGTGTTAATAGCAATATCATTTGTAATTAAGACATTGACTATATTCTTGAAAATTAGGCGGAAATATCAAATAGCACAATAACTGGAAAATTTCCAACTACTGTAATCCTATGGCCCTGTGATGGGTGGGTTAATGATCGCTCATTAAACAGAGCTGAAATAATCTCTGTATCTCTCTATTATTTCTGTTTGTCAAAGGTGGTGGGAGTTCATTGTGTTCCCAGTTTTTCTACCAAAGATGGGCAGGTGAAGCTCCCAGCCATGAACCTCATGCTGTTCCCTGTGTCCCCTCTCTCCTCCCCCCGTTAGCACTGCACTGTGTCTGCATCATTTCCCTGAAAGATAAGAGAGAGGACTAGAGGTACCATCACACTCATAGGAAGACCAGACCTGGAGAAATGGAGCAAGTAGCACAATTCCCATGTGCCTGTGAGTTGCCCAAAGACAGCACTGAGGTCTGCATCCACATCTTTCCTGTAGTGCCTGGATTCTGCCCTTTACAGAAGTCCCTGTGAATCATACTCTGTCTTTGGGTGTGGTTTGGGTGTGGGTCACCACATCAGTCCCTCCCTTTGAAGTGACCACCCGAGGTCATCCATTGTTTCAATAGCATGCAGGAGAAACGCAGCAGCCCTAGGCAGGAGTTGGAGGCTCACATTCCTGTCTCCAGCCACACTCTCTCTCTGCCAGCAGAGCAGGGAGTTTCTGCTAATCAGCATTTGGCTTTTAGTAATTACATTATTTATTGCAATATGAAAACAGAATAATAATGATAATCACAAGAAAGGAATTAGCCTGGACAGAATGAGACTGCTAATTTTGCTGTGCTGGGTTTGACAGGATCACTTTCTGAGCATTTCTGTTGGAATGGTTCTGCCTCTGGTAAGCTCACTGCCTGCACGGCCCCTGCTCAGCCATCATCTCAAGGTCAACACCAACCATTGCACTGTGGGGAGTGTAGTAATGCAGGGCCTGAGGTCAACAGATGAATAAACACACCCCTCCCTTACTATAAATCTCTTTTATCCCATGTGCTCTGAATACAGCCATTTTCCTGTGGCTCCAATTTGCAATTTGTATGCCAGTGTTTTTACTGCTGGAAGAATCAATACACCTGCAAGAGACAAGAAATCAGCAGGCACCAATACTGGCCAAAGGAGAAGGCTGGAATTTATTTGTTAGGAGAACTCCCAAACTTTATCTGCGTATTAAGATCTCATGGAATAATTTCAGGAGGGGTGGCATGTAGGCCCAAACCACATTCTGGGTCATGTAGACCTGGAGTCAGGTCTAGTAGTCCTGGCTCAATTCCCTGGATATATGAATAAGAATGTGATCAGCAAGTAGAGTGAGTTTCTCCTCCACCTCTACTCTGCCCTGGAGAGGCCACATCTGTTGAGGATTTATGAGCAAGGAATGGACATGTGAGCAATCCGACCTATTTAGCAGAAGAAGCCTAAGCCTCAGTCAAGGACACTCTCAGGCGAAAAGAAGGGAGTAAGTGAACGGAGCAGACAACTCCCTAATGCTGAGAAGCACATGGGAGATAAGAGACTGCTGTACACCACATACCATCGCTGTACGCTGCTGTACGCTTTCCGCTTGCTTGCTGCACAATAACCAGTTAAGAGTGAGCTTACATTAATTAGCCAATGTTAATGTTACAAGAAGCATAAACATAGGGGCGATGATTATATAAACCGCCCCCTGGAGCTAATAAAGTGGCATTCACCTGATCATATTGGTCTGCGTGTGATTGTCCGATATGTTCTCCCGCAAATGGCGCCCAAACAGGGACCTGAAAAAACTGCTGCTGAAGCTGCAT
>VWZY01006584.1:54497-65016 GCA_013399075.1 Chloroceryle aenea | reverse complement strand
CCAGGGGAGGTTTAGGTTGGATCTTAGGAAGCACTTCCTCACAGAAAGGGTGATAGAACACTGGAATGGACTCCCTAGGGAGGTAGTGGAGTCACCATCCCTGGAGGTGTTTAAGGAAATGGGGTTTAAGGATGTGGTGCTTAGTGACATGGTCTAGCTGATGTCATGGTGTTGGATAAGGCTGGACTTGATAATCTTGGAGGTCTATTCCAGCCTCAGAAATTCTGTGATTCTGTGATTTGCAAATTTTACAACTGTACTTTCTAAAACTCTTTGTGTACATTCATGTGGTATTTCTGGCAGAGATCTTTTAAAGTAGTTTAATTTCTAAGCAGACTTGTAGTTACAATGCAGGTGCCACATTTATGTTTGCAAGTTGGAAGTTAATTGATAGGGGCTTAGGAAACAGTTGTAATAGTTATTGCTTTTGTATTCTATACTTGAAGGCGAACTGAATTCAGCTTTTTTTTTTCTTTTCTTCCCTGCCTCTTTCATTATATGTCTTCATTAGAATAATGTTGCACTTTTCTTATTACCTAGCTTTAAGGCACGCTCTGCCATTAATATTTAAGCATATTAGCTGATCTATAGCAATATGGTCTGTGCAAATAAGGTATCTTTGGCAGTTAGTCCTTTCAATACAAAAATGGTTCTTGACTTTTACTGTGAAACTCGGCTTTTACTGTGACTTGTAATTTTTAATTTTTTTTCCTGTTGATATTGTAGCATATTTGTCTATATGGTGGGCATTTTCTTAGCTTGTATTCTTCTGACCACATCCAAAGCATAGGAAATATTTTCAAGCAAGAAGCCGTATCTTCCCATTTTGCTTTTTATTTTGCATTTGTAATTTTCTGTTTATCATAAACCAAAGAAGACTCATCATTCAGCCTGTAGGTGACTCTTGAATGAGGATCTAGCCTCCTGATCTGCATTTCATTAATTCACCTGGCTTTAGAAATCCCTATGCCATTTCTTAAGTACCCACATAATTTGTCATGTAGCAATTCACATACAAATCTATATTTTATTGAGATAATATTATTAAGGAATTGTTAAAATTCACATTTGATGTTTAACTGGCTCATGTGCATTAAGAAATATAACATAGGCCTCAAGGTATGTACTGAATTATTAAGGCTGATGTTCTGATATTACAGGCATCAATCCCTCTTAAGAAGACACCTGGCACCACATGGTCTGTGCAGTCCTTCAATTACAAAAAAAATAAAAGCACCTGATAGTTGCACTTATGTTTGCTATGTCATACATTTATATTTAGGTATGTCCATTGCCAGTTTCTCTGCAGCCTGCCACCAGTAAGAAAACTGTTGTAACCTGATGACAGGTGATGGAGTGTGACTAAGACTTGGGTCTTTAGGTCTAGCAATGTTCACTGTGACTGCTCCTCCTGGGCAACCTAGATCCATAGCTGCAGTGAAAGCTTCTCTGTGCATGGGGCTGTGTAAACTTCTCTGTGATCCTACTGCATGGATCACACCTGTTTAATCCATTATTTTTTCAAAGACCTTGCGAAACTAGCAATAGAAAAAAGTGATCTCTCTTGGGCCAGTGTGATTTCTGGTGTTATCCAGTATTTACTAAATACTGTTTAAAACCATCTAGAAAACATGAGCCAAGTTATTTGTTTTAGTGTGGAAGTCTGGATGCATCTCTTCCTAATAAGCGCACATTGCGCTTGACACATACAAAGCTCTCCTTTTCTAGCACTGCATCAGATCCCTGTCCTTGCTGCTTTCTTAACCTTACTTTTCTTCCATGTTGCAGAGCTCAAACATAGGAAGTCAGCCATTAGGAATCCTACATTTGCCTCTTTTCTGTTATTGCAGTTATTTATCTCTCTGATAGCCTTGAGGAGGAACAAAACCCCACAGTACGATGAGCAGCACCAATACCTAGAAGAAGAAAACTTCTGTGGCTCAGTCACAGGAGAGTGAGGAGCCTTTGACTCTGATGCAAACTTCAGACATTATTTTGGAGAAACTATTAGCCTCAGTCACCGACAACTCTGTGAATAAATGAATTAGTGGTTGTAAAGAGCGCTTAAATTTTTGGGTGAGCATTTAGAAACTATTTTAAAACTGGGCTGAGATTTCAAGTTATCTAGTGAATTGGACACACATTTTAAATAAGAAGGGAAAAAAGATGTCCAGGTATTTTGAATAGCTTAGAAAATCACAGCTGTTATAATTAATATATTAGGAAAGCACTTACATCAGTGTGTATTCATGGAACAGTCTGACAAATTAAGAACTGTGACTTCAACTACAACTTCAGGAACTGGATTGAAGCCCCAGTGTAAACAGCCTGATCAGTGGTCTTTTCTTCCTTGCCACGGTCATGTGAAAAATCAACCTGTGCCATCTAATGCTGTTGTACCTAGCCTGTAACATGCTTTGCCTTTTTTTTTTTTTTTTAATTAAAATATTAAAACTTGCAACAATACGTTTCTCTTCATGTGAAGCAATGAGCAAGCACTTTCACTTGTCATACTTTTTGTACGGTTCTTAACATTAGCAGTGCCTGGTAAAAGATATTATTATTCTAATTTTGGATCTGATATGAGGAAAAAATGAACAGCTATGTACAGTTTATAACAGATTTTCTCCCTTTGTTGTTACACATTTGAAGCATCCAGATTTTTTTGATACGGGAGAAACAGGAGAACTAGAGTAGTATCAATCACCTGTATTATATTTATTCTTTTATGTAATGAATGTAATGACATGTGAACTCTTGAGCAAATAAATGGATGTGCAAACCAAGGGTCAGCAGTTATGTATAGTGATAAATAAAAGCCAGCTGAATCCACAGGTAGCATTATAAATTATCCAGTGGCAATATTTTTAACACATGTGAAGTCAAGATGACTTTCTTGGGCAGCAAGATGAACAGAAGCATTTAATTTTCAACATAGTGGAGGAACAGGAGGACTAGCAGGCGAGACTACTGAGTGCAGGTGGCAAGTGGTCCTAAACTCATCTGAAGCCTACCATCATCGTCACAGAAAGGGGCTGCTCTTAAACTTGTGTGGCCACACCCTTTGTGCCCTCAGGCTGTTTATTAAAAAAAATTAAAATAAAAATCAGGTAAAAATTCTTTTGCAACATGTGCAGTGTTTGCAGTTCATATGTTTGTGCGCTTACTGTTGAATCTGTTCTACTGTAATGAGTCTTCACTGCTGTTCTGTACGCATGCGTATAGTTACTCATTGTTTTGAATTAGAGTAGTATTGCATGCAGTGTTTGTCATACAGCAGTGTCTGGGCTACAGGGCTGCATGTTCACTGGTATCTAATTAAATGCAATCAGTTTACTGCATGCAGCTTCAGAAAGTCACACCTCCCTGTGCTGAGTAAAGCAATGTATTGCATGCTGTGTTAATAGCAAGTAGATCAGAGGACTGCAGTACTTCATATCAGCAGTGGACCAGAATCCAAACTCTGATCCCAATCCTCTCCATGAAGTCTGTTGGGCTGAACAATTTGAAAGGGATTGCTCTAGATGTGGGGACTGAACTTCATTAATCATGAAAACAAAATGCAGCTATGCCAATATCCCAAGCTTCTGGAGAGGAGATGATGGAAATCCAGGTTTTAGAGATGGGTTTGAGTCCAATGCTAAACAATATGAATGAAGTTCAGTTGATGTAGTATTTTTTTCAACTGTATCTGTATTTTCAGATATCCACTGTCAGCAAGCATCACTGTAAAAAAGGATGGAAGACACTGAAAAGGAAGAATGTTTCCCTTTGATTTTTGAAGGCGGATAGGTAATGTGTTATCTGCAGTGAATGCTGTATTCAGTCTCCTCCTTAACATTCTCTGTTGCTTGAAAGGTAAGTGTGGTTCATCCTTACTTTTTGATAAATGGACTTTGTGAATAGTGCTTAGGGTGTGATGTGTAGAGGATAGCAGAACACATATACCCACACCACAGTCTGGATACACTGCAGGTGGGAAGGGGTGTGAATGAGAATCCTCTTTCCTAGTGCACGATTCCTTCAGGGCCAAAGGTCTGGGAAGCACAAGGTATTGACTATTGCTCCATTCATCAGGAAGCAGGATTCTCAAAAGTGTATAAGGAGATGTTTATAATTCATATAGCACAGCTCTAAAGTGGGGCAACAACAGCTGTAGTACCTGATACAGAGAATATTTTACATTTGCTAGTTTAGCTGTCACTAGCACAGAAATGGGTTAGAAAAAAACAGGCATTTGTACGCTTAACATTGAAATCTTTCATTTTTAATGTAGTATTTGTGAGGAAAATGTTAGCTAGTATTTGTATTAATTTGATGAGTATATTGTAATGCAAACCCTGAATAAGAGTAATTAATTGAGCTCCCCTGTTCCACTTGCCTTTTGTGAGAAAGCAAAGAACCTCTCAGGGGAAGGGAAAGGTGAAGAGATAAAAAACAAATGGTCAGTGAAACAGTTATGGGTTTAACTGTACCCTAGGTTTTCAGAAAGCTGTGACTGCACATAATTCTGCAGAAGAATAACAACTGAGACAGAGTGACCTTAACCTGTTTTAAATGCAAATTCCAATAGAAACTTAACAACTGCCTAGTACATTGGAAACAGACACACTCTCAAGTTCTGCTAATAGCACATGGAAGCTTGACTACAAAAAGAAATGAAGGCATAAGGAATTTGAATGTCTTTCTTATGAGATGTCCAGTCACTCCAGACATCACCATCAAGTAGTCCTTTTTGGCAAATACAGCTTAGGTATTTATAAAAAGTCATATATCTTATGGGGTATTTCAAACAGACAGTTTAGAAACTTAATCCTCTAATTAAAAAAAAAAAGGGTGTTGTAAGATATCTATCTCCAAAGTCCTACTTTGGACATGAAGGAGTTAGAGAACAATGTTCATTGGAATATTTTTTTTCCTTTTACTTTTGTAAAGTTTCCTATGGCTTCCACTGAAATACCTGCTATGGGGAACTTTTTGAGAGAGAAGATACTTGAGTAAATAACCTGAGTCTGGACCCAGTTTGGGGTTTGCTATGATCCTGATTTGGCAAGAGAAGACAGTTTTAATTTCTCTCTCTCCATCTCCCTGACCACTACTAGGGTAAGATACGAGGCTGAGTGGACAAAAAGCCTGTAAGTCACAAAAGAAGTTAAAGGATTGAGCTACCTAACAGGTGTAAACCTGACTACATTTTTCCTTAGTTTTTGGTGTCATTGACTTTGTTCTTGACAGGCAGAGGGTTGTGCAGAAGGAAGGCTTTTGTAGCTGTGCATTCAACACCAAGGCTTTGTATACCCCATTTTATGTTCATAAAAGCTGCAACTAGTATTTTAAGAGGTTTTCTCTTTGAAAGGTACCCTAAATTTTGGACCAAGACTCAGAGTCTAAATAATGATTAATAGCAGATATATGTGACAGTGTTCTCAGCAGTGGAGGAGCAGCTGTATGCCTCTTTGACATCTCCTGTTAGTGGCGTACATTTGTCATAACTTTAAGGAAAAAAGGGATATGTTCGTCCTGATTTTGCTAAGCACAAATCTCACTCTGTGTGTGTGTATGCATAGTGATGAGATACATCTAAATAACATGTGCTACTTGATAAACAATTTCACCCTACTTTCTAAAACTAAGACAATTGTTCAGAACTACTCTGTTAGAAGAACTCATCAAGATCAGGTAGACTTCACTTATACTGACAAATGAAGCAGTTTCTGAAACTTACTTCTATGCTTTAAAAAAAAAAAAAAAGTACAGATTGTACTGAAATTGCTTCAAATATTCCTTAAAGTCAGATAATCTATAAATATTGAGAACAGAGATGTCATTGAGCATACAATGGATAAAAAGTTCCTTTGGCAGTAAAAGCCAAAGAATCCTCTCAAGTGCCTTGACTTCTGTTAGCTTATTGATGTAAGTTTCACACTGAAGATGCAGAAGTGTTAAGAATAACAACCATTGGATAGACTGCATACTACATTCCTAATAGGTACCTAATGAGGTACTCTTATGTCTAACAGTTGGCAAAGCCAACCCTTTTACTGTAAAGTTTATTCAATAAACCAAAAATGAAGTGGGCCAGCTTCCTTTCATTTTCTGCTTGTAGATTTTCTACATGTGAGAAAACTGTTTCAAGAAACAAAATGAGGAGCTGAGGGGAAGAAAAGAAGGAGTCGTCATCTCCTTGCCCTACGAGTGATAACAGCTTGCGTGCCACATCTGCCGATGTCGCCTTATTCCACAGACCATTTCTTCCAGGCTTTCCGTCACTTGTGTGATCAGGACAGGCTTCACTTCAGGGAGGCTGCTGTGACAAATAGCATCTCTTGGTTCCTGTGCCACTTTCCGGGCAGGCTCCCCTGCAGGGGTACTCTGCATGGTACTCTGAATTCATGGCAGTAGGCACATCCATGCCATGCAGTTAGCCTCCCCTTCTTATCCATGCTCTCTGCTCTGTTTTCCTTAGCTACTTCTCCAGCTTTACATCTGCTAGACATGGTCAATTTTCCAATTGGTGTTTAAAGTTCCGTAAACAATAATATACTGGTTTAGTCTTCAGAGCTTATGAATTTCCCCCACTTCAGACAGCACACTCTCATTTTGCCTGTTTTGCAAATTACCAAATAATATTTCAATTATTAAATGGATTTCTAAAAGTGTATTTTGGTCTCTGTTTTTTTTCCTTTTCAGAAGCAAATAATCTTTATATTTAGTATAGACTTTGTTTCTCCTCGGCAAATATTGGTACAACATTGGTAATGACTTGCAAATTACTAGAAAAAATGGGCAGGAATGAAATACTGTTAAGAGAGAACCGTGAGTCTTCTGTACAATTCTTCTGGACATGACATGCTTTTATTTAAAAAGTACATCACTGATGTCTGTTTTTTTAATCTGTGAAGCCTTATTCTTTGGATGTGACAAAGATTAATTTGAGAACTATAGAATACTCAAAGACTCGTACAAGAGAATATTGGTAGGTTTTAAGTCATTAAACAAAACATTTCAAACTAAAAACTAGTCACAGTTTCTCATCTCAATATTTGAGATGGCTATAGTTTTTCTGCATATGTTGAGAAAATCTATGCAATTTGTATGTGCCTATAATTTCCCTGAAATTAAGTTCTGCAATTCTGTTTTTTAATCAATTAAATGAATTAATTAAAAGCAATCAACAGCAAAACCAAGCATCACAGCCAAAAAAATCTTTGAAAACTCTGTCTCAGAGAGGTGTCAAGTCACTTTAAAGCAGAATAGGTCAGACTTGGAAAATGCATATTGGTAATTTTTCACTGGATGCATTTGCATCCTGAAATTATATTCAAAATACACAGCATGTTTTGTGCCAAGAAAATTACTTCACAGTATAACCATCTGCAAAGCAGAAAATACTCTTGGACAGATTTGGAACTCAGCATGTGTTCCTTACTGCTGACAGCGCAGTAGCTAATTTTACAAGAGATCAAGATAACTCTACCCTGGTATTTATCTGAGCCCAGCCAATGAAACAGCATGTGGATTAGAAAGGTGTAATGTGTGTCTGTGTCAAATAACTTTCTTACTGGAAATGAAGTAATTGTAGTCACATCCAACTTTTCCAAACTCTGTACAACTTAGCCATGCAAATATGTCCAGAACATCTGCTTTTGCCTTCCTTGGACAAGGGTTTGCAAGCACAAGACAAGTAACAGCACTTTCCATTTAGCAGCAATGTCTATTTCTGGACTCGATTTGTGGTTTAGGTGTTTGTGCTTCACAGGCATTTGTAAATTGGATTTGCTGCAAAAAAGGCTTATGTTTGCCCTGTGCTGCCTGGCAATGTATGGTGGTTTGAACTTGGCTGCACACCAGGTGCCCACCAAGCCATTCATTACTCCCTCCTCCTCCTGCTCCTCCTCTCAGCTGGACCAGGGGAATAAAATGTGATACAGCTCATGAGTTAAGACAAAGACAGTTCAATAAAATGTGAAGCAAGGCTGTGCATGCAGAAGCAAAAGAAAAGAAAGATTTATTCTCTACTTCCCATCAGCACGTGATGTCTGGCCCTTTTCAGGTGGCAGGTCTCCAAACACATAGCAGACACTGTGGAGGACACCAGCTTTTACTGTTAAGCTGACATCATATGGAACCTCTTTGGTCAGTTTGGGTCAGCTGTCNAGTAACAGCACTTTCCATTTAGCAGCAATGTCTATTTCTGGACTCGATTTGTGGTTTAGGTGTTTGTGCTTCACAGGCATTTGTAAATTGGATTTGCTGCAAAAAAGGCTTATGTTTGCCCTGTGCTGCCTGGCAATGTATGGTGGTTTGAACTTGGCTGCACACCAGGTGCCCACCAAGCCATTCATTACTCCCTCCTCCTCCTGCTCCTCCTCTCAGCTGGACCAGGGGAATAAAATGTGATACAGCTCATGAGTTAAGACAAAGACAGTTCAATAAAATGTGAAGCAAGGCTGTGCATGCAGAAGCAAAAGAAAAGAAAGATTTATTCTCTACTTCCCATCAGCACGTGATGTCTGGCCCTTTTCAGGTGGCAGGTCTCCAAACACATAGCAGACACTGTGGAGGACACCAGCTTTTACTGTTAAGCTGACATCATATGGAACCTCTTTGGTCAGTTTGGGTCAGCTGTCCTGGTTGTGTCCCCTCCCAAGATCTTGTCCACCCCATCCCACTGCAGGGGGGATGTTGGAAAACCAGCCTTGGTGCTGTGTGAGCCCTGCCCAGCAGCAGTCACAAGACAACACAACCCGGGTGTGTTATCAGCACCTTCCCAGCTCTCCATGCAAAGCACAGCACTGGGTGGGCTGCTGTGGGGAAAATTATATCCATCTCAGTCAGACCAATACACAATGCAATCCAGAAATAAGTCTTCAGGATGTCTTTTCCACATCACCAGGCTATCTGTGTAAAGACACCTCCTCTCCAAAATGATCTAAAATATTCTGAACAGAGAGAAGCAGAAACCTTTCCCTGGAAAAAGCACGTATCAGTGAAGTGGCAGATATTCAGCCATCCTTTTTCTTCTTTTCGTCAGATACTTCTTTAAGACTCCTTAACTCCCAAGTGGGAAAAGTATTGTGCCTTTTGTTGCAAAACTGTTGTTTCTAGGGCACTCTGACCTTGCCTAGGCAGAACTGATCTATGAATACTTTTTCCAGAGTTCCTGGTATTTTCACCAAAAGCATTGTTAACTTAGACCTACAGTTTCATGAGTATATTCAGTATCTGCAGAGTTTAAAAAAACAAAGTTAAAAGAATTGTCAAATTCAAGTTCAGATGTCCTGCCTCATCTGACATGTAACTCAACAAGCTGTTGAGCTTTCTTACAGGCTTTAGGAACACTGAGTGCAGTAAAACCAAGATATTTAACTAAAAGGAAGACAGCTGGAAAATCTATAGCACTTTGTTACTGAGTGAAAGGATGGCTTCTCACCTTAGTGCTTTCTCTACTCTGCTGAGGCAGGGTGTATAAAAAGGAACTAAGGCTGCCTTGTCAATCATCAACCTGGAGCTCCAGCCTTTTCAGCTGGTGCATTTCCTCTCTTACACTCAAGTGGCAGTTTTGATCAACAAGTTCCTGAGTCAGACAGGTCTATATGTCTGATTATCAGGAACTGGCAGGCAGAAGAGGTAGTAGCAAAAATGCTACAAATCCCAGCCCTGCACCAGAAAAATAATTAGCTTGTAAACTTTTTTTTTTTGGTCAGGTGCAGTGGCCTCAAAATTTTCTTTTCTTCCTAACTGCTCCCTGTTGCTGCTAGAGCAAGAAGATGGTGGAGGCTAACAGTAAGAGAAAGGAAAGTATGAGTGAAATTATCCCTCAAGCACAGTTCACATCTCTGAAACAAAAATCCTTTTTGTGAGAGGCAAAACCTATGTGGAATCTTAATGCACTAATCAGGTGACCAGAAGAAACAAAGAGAAGGAAGCGCTGGGGACACCTCTGTGTCAGCAGCTTGCAACCAAAATGCCTGGAAAGCTCAGACTCACCTGGTGAAGGAAGAGGCATGGGTCTGAGAGACAGGAGTGGGCTGGAGACTGCCACAGGTCTGGAATTCCCGCCCCAATGTCTCCAAAGGATTTGGTTTGGTGCAAGAAAGAGATGGGAAACCACAAGTTTTAGCTCAGAAGCAAGGCTCAGCTGTATACAGATCATAAAGCAAGGCTGTTATATGTATGACATAATGTCTATTTGCTTTTCCTGAGTCAAAGAAGAGCATTTTTGGTGGAGAAGAATATTTATTTTCTTCTGGTTGAATTTTCAAGAGGAATCTTTCTCAGTATCATGATAATCTCTGTGTGTATGATGGTTGCTGTACTCTATTCCTAAGATGCACCAGGGCTGCTCTTTTAAAGAATCTAATTTTTACTTGCTTTGTAAGAAAAGTTAGTTAAAACTCTTGTTTGGAGTCAAAGACTGTGGTGAATGTGGGAACTAAATACAAGCTATGAACTGTGAAATGGAGTGCTGTTGTAGCTGTGATGTTCTGAGTGCACATACAAGGCAGGGTTTGTAGTG
>VWZY01006584.1:35018-45842 GCA_013399075.1 Chloroceryle aenea | reverse complement strand
GTACCAGAAGGGAAAAGGACACTGTAGCATAATAATTTGGGAAAAGAGAATTGGATCAACAGCATCTTTGAAATACAACAGGTTGCAATATATGCTGTAAACGAACAATTCCTGAAGCGGGCAGAGGGGTGATTAGCACAGTCTCCTGTCTCCATAAGAAGATTCTTCACTCCCCGACTGCCATCCCAAATGCTAAGTTCTGGAAACGTCATTGCACACTGCCCACTGATAGAGTGATTTACCAGGAAAGAGGAGAGGAGCAGCATTGGAGATTGGATTTGCAGTAAACAAGCTCTTCCAAATGTTTTAGCGAGATAAAAATAATGCTACTGAGTCAATGAGCTACCAGAGAAATAACATCGCAACATTGTAAGGGAGCCTACAAGAGCTAGTGAAATTGTAAAGTGCATTCCCAGTAAGACCACTGCATGGCAGATAGAAGTATTTAACTGTGCCCCCTTGTTTCAGAGAGGTAGTATCTTGCCCAACTTTCAATATAAAGCTTGTTCATAAAGCAGGTAGTTGTTTTGTCCTGTGTTCACACAGAAGAAAAAATCTAAGGATGTGATTTAAAACACAGATTTATTAGCCCATATGAGGGTCATCTAGACACAACTTTCATCAGGCCTTAATGACTTATACTTGGTGGAGGAGTGCCACCACCAAACTGTATTCCCCAAACATAATTGGGCTCCAGCCGATAAGCTCATCTCCTCATCTGAGATTTAATATGGATGGAGAAAGGCCACACTGACCTAAGAGTCCAGATTTATGACCATATTTCTTCAGAATACTTCCTTTATTTTGAATTTTGAAGTTTAGTTTATATAGAAGTGAGACTGCCCCCACTTCTCAATTCATTGACTTTCTGATAGCCATTTGCACCAGCAATTAGCTTTGCAACTTTCCTCCCACTCCCTAAGTGTTAATTACCTTCACCATTCAAAATAGATCCACTGGAGAAGTGTTCCACAGTCTTGGAGAACAGCCTGAGTCCCATACATATTTTTGCAATATTCCCCTTTTGCAATGGGTCTATTTCTGTCTCTGTCAGTACAGGGAAGCTTAAAAAATCTCTTCACCGAGTCCTTTTACATACCATTTCAAATAATTTTTTGTTCATTTCCAAGACTGCATTCTGGATTTGCTTTAGCTCTCTTCAGCCCCTCCTTGTGATGCACTGAACAATTTTCATCCATAGTCATTTCAGAAGGCTGTTTTCAGGCCACTAGACAAAACATCTGCTGAGATTACACAGAGGTCTAATAATGCAGGTCTCTCAGAGGTCACTGAAGGCAGTAGTTTTTCAGTTTCAGCTCTACCTCCAGCATTTAAAACTGCAATGCAATTTCCTGAGGGCAAAAATTATATCTCTTTCATACTCATCTTCATTCCTTGAGTGTCAGAGACCACTTTACTCCATCAGATCAGCCCTGTATCGCCTTCTAATTTAGCCACAGTGAAATGTGCTCACTTTATGTCCTTAATGGTCTGTCATAGTCAGCTTGACTCTGAAAGCTTTAGATAAAATAAGAAGTAGGTGGCTCCACTGTCTCACACCCACATTACCTGTGAGATAGAGCTATGATTTACTCAGGCATAAACATTCGCTCTGTCTGTACTGGTAAATAAAATGACCTGTGAGCTCTTTTCAGACCCCAAAAATAAACAGCACAGTGCAATTTCAACCATACACTCATTCTTTTCCCTCCCAGTGATCTCTTGGAACTGATGGCCAGCATATGCCGGTCCCTTAGAGAATTTCAGAGAATGGTGCAGGAAACTAGCACAGCTTAGCAAGGGAGAGTAGTGACAATTGAACAGTATGGACAACTGTGGGACAGCTCTCAGGCCTTTACCTTGACTCTGTTTTATATGCGACTAGAGACATAGCCACTATTCTTGTCCCCTTCCTTTCTGATACGTTGTGTTACTTCCACTCAAATCATTGCTGAGCCATGATGTCACTGGGTGCTTCAGAAATTGCTGGACAAAATGCTAGGGCTATTCTTCACTGCTCTGCATTTTTTACAGACCAGCCTCATTACTGGTGTGTCTAAGTACCATCCAATAGTGTATTAACTGACATTATGCATTTGTCACCAGAACTGTGAATGTGCTTAATCATTTCCCCTGCCCTTTCCTTAGGAAGGAAATTGCAGTGCAATGATTTCTTTTGTGTGGTGGGTAGTGGTGTGTGCTTTCATTAGAGAAAGCTAAACTAAAGAAGTCTGAAGATTGAGGTGTGTTATGACATTAGATATTGATGTAATTATCAATGGTCTTGGATCAAACACATGAAAAGGTTTCAGGTAGATTTATGCAGCCAGATACAGTGTATTCTACATATCCTTCAGTAAGATTTGGCTATGGCTGACTAGTCAGCCGTGTCAGGAAATACCAGACCTAAACAGGGCTTCCTGATGACATCGAAGGTAAATGGCATTGTTCAGACGTACCAGCAGAACTCATGTTTCACATAAGTACTGGTCTTTGTGTTTCATCTGCATAATGATAAAAGTCTGTGCTGCTTGTGTACAGAAGCATGAGGGTGTCAGGAGAGCAAGCAAAAAATCCCCAAAGATGTCAGCCTGCTCTTCCCAGAAAATCCTCCTGGTATGTGGCAACAGTGGTGGCTGGGAGCAGGCCATGGGCTGTGGGAGAGTGTCTCGAGACACTGCCTGTCAGAGCCAAGCAGTGTCTGATCATCTCTGTGCTGTATGGCATTGTAGTCAGTAAAGCAAACACACCTGTTTGTCACACATAAATAAACAAATGCCATTGCTTAGTATTTCTGGGGAGCAGGGCTGTTGCTCACATACTTTCTGCCACAGAACCAGTTGATTATTCACGTTCTGAACCAAAATCTCTGGGTAGTTTGAAGATGAGGACTTGGAATTCTACTCTCTCCTAAATGATCCAAATCCTACCAAATTTTCTTAATTGCTTTTCAAAGACCTTGGAAGATATTTTTAAGTTCTGCTGGAATAAATTGGTACTCTGAAGAAAGCAAATTGGTGGGATCTGTAGCAAAAACCAACACAAGTTTTTATGGGGTTTAAGTAGTATACAACTGTAGAGCAAAACATGTCATTTGAGGCTCTACCTACAGAAATATGCACACTCTGGACTATGATCTTTTGCTGTGGTTGGTGCAATGATTTTTTGTATTCATTGTAGGTATCTTTAATTTTTTTTTGACAGGATACAACTGACTATGTTGCATATGTAGCTAAGGATCCTGTTAATCGGAGAGGTAAGTTAGAAATATACATTTGGCAATTTTTCCTTTAAGAAACATGAATTATTCCTGGTATAACTCAGAGNGGAAGTGGTGGTGTCACCATCCCTGAATGTGTTTAAAAATCTTTTAGATGTGGCGCTCAGGGACATGGTTTAGTGGTGGGTTCTTAGAGTTAGGGTAGAGTTAGGGTAGTAAGGTTAGGATGAGGTTGGACTCAGAAAGGTTAAGTTGAGGTTGGATTCAATGATCTTGAAGGTCTTTTCCAAACTGAGGAATTCTGTAATTCTGTGATTCAAGGTTGTATTGCTTTATGAGTGAACAATCAGGAACGGGGAACCTCTTGTTGATAGTCTTCAAAGACTAAGATCCAGTTCACATTCTCAAAAATAAAGGTAAATTGAAAAAAAGTGTAAATTACAGTCTGAAGTAATAGGTGCAGAAAACATTCCTGCTTCTAATGAAGAATGTATCACTACATGTTAATGCTAGATACAAAGCATTGTATAATATACATGAGAATCTAGTTTTTATTCACAAATTCATAGAAGAAGAAAAAAACACAGCTCAGAAAAAATCCTCAAATACTTCCAATGGGATTTCTGCAGAATTCATACACTGTAACTCCAAAATGCCAACCCCACAAACCTTGGGCTTCCACCTTTCCATGGGCTCAACTAATTCAATAGGTTCCATATTTTATCATCTTTAATGATTTCAGATACATCAACAGTCTGTTGTATCCACGTGCAGAGATTTCCAGACTTGACTGTGTTAGTTCATAAATAATACTTACACTAAACATACTAATAAGCTGAATTTTAGTGATACACCTAGAAAATTTATGGCAATGGAAGGTAGGAAGATAGTCCAATTCTTTACTATGATTGTTATGTTCCAGCATCCTGTGTCCCCCGTTAGAAAGGCTCTGACTGTACCGTGCAGAGCTGCTCTCCACTTGCTCCACTCTCTACTGCTTTAGCAGTACCCTTTTTCTAAACCAGAGACTGATTTACCTGTTCTGAGAGATCTCAGTGGGAGTGTAGTAGACCAGCACTGCAGACCAGATGTTTGCACTGCAGGGTTTGGAGAAGCCTTGTGCTCTGTTTTCTGTTCCTGTGTGAGTGGAATTTTTATGAAAAACAGATGGACTATATTCCTTATATCTAAGTCGAATCTGTTTAGCCTTAGCTTCCTGTCACTGTTCCTTGTTGAGTTAGTCTATCCTAGATTAAGAAATCACCTGAATACCTGCTACAGGAATGTAGTGTATTTAGTTCAAAGAATTTCTCAGTTTTCTTTAGGAAATGTTTGACAGAGGGAACTCTGCAGATCTCCAGCTGCAGTTCACATCCTCCACCCTTCAGAAAATTTCTGTTTCTCCTTCCTTCGTTTTCCTGCATTTGTTTTAAAAAGGTAGATGCCTGTTATTGTTTTGAGGAATGTAGTATTAATGTCAGCAATCTGTAACTTTGTTATAGGCTACATCTTCCAATTCTTGCTTTTTATCTCATCATTAGACAGTTTCTCATAACCCTTTTTGCTGCAGTCTATCACTGTTATCTCACATGAAATTCTTTCATGCTCTGACCTTTAATTCTGTGTTACAGCTTTCCATGGGAGCTTTCCCCAGTTCTGTATTTAAGTTAGTGGTTTGCAGATCAGTGACTTTTATGTGACCAGTATTGAGCCATATATTTTTTTTAAAAGGGTCTAATTTACCAAGGGTTGCCCTCTTTCACCATTGCTAGCCATTCTGTCAGTCTTTATGTTATCTGCAAATTATTTTATAATTGAGTTAAAATTTACTCCTGTATCTAGTACAAGTGTTGCTGCCACTGTTTTTGATACTAACACTGATGCTGTAGTATAGCTTTCACTTTCATGTTAGACTTATTTCTTGCCAAGAATGGAAAAGCTTCATGCTTTATATTCTGGATCGAGCAAGCAAGAGGATGTTTGTCTTCTGCTGTAACATTCACAAGAAATCATCTCTGTGTGAACCAAACCTTCTCATCCTTTTACAAGAAGCACATCTCCTACCTGCTGAAAGTCCATTCACGTATCCAAGGAAACAGGTTACTTATTATGTCACCTACTGAAACTACTTAATGACTCATGCTTCACTTCAGCTCCAGACAGGTTTAGCAGTGAGCAACATACCCTCTTTAAATCCTCACTCTAGCTACAGAGTGCAAAAATTACAGCTTTGTTTAGGCTAACTATTTTCAGTCGATGTTTGTGGAGGTAAGTCTACACCTTATCTGAGGGCTGATTGTTCTCTGCTGCCAGAAGTGTTGCAGAAGTGATAAAGAGCAAATATCCTGATGCTAGTCAGGAATGTCTGCCTGTGTCATTGAACACGTGAAGGTCCTGTCTGCCAAATCCACTTTCAACATGCAGCTAACATTCCCCCTGAATCAGGCATTGTCTCATTACGCTGGTCAGCACAGCAGATGCTATAAGGTGAGAAGAGAGTGTCAATGGATCTGGGGGCGGCACTGCAGGACAGCACTGTTACTGGTGCCATCTCATGCTGCATTAAGTACTGCTGTTGCTGAGGGAGACACAGCTTGGCACCTCAGTCATTACATATCTGCATATCTGCAGGTCTCTTGGCCCTTTATTCTAGTCTCTTCAGAGTCTGTCCAGCAGATCAGCCTCTGAGAAGTCATTGCTAAGCTTCCTTCATCTCCCTATATTGCTTTAACTAAAATTATGTCACACGAATCACAGAATTGTCACAGTTCAAAAAGATCTCTAAGATCACCATGTCCAAACGTCAACAAAAACCCCCAAAACAAATGAAAACAAGCCAACCAACCAATGCAAACTAAAACAGAACCAAACCAACCCAAACCAAACAAAGCAACAAAAGAACAAAAACAAACAAACAAACAAACAACAAAAAAACAACCCACAAACAAAAATAACACCACAAAATTAAAAAAAACACCCCCCAGCCACAAACCACACAAAATTCACCTCACCATCCCACGGGAGGATGTCCTAAAATGCCTCATCTACGTGTTTTTTTAATACCTCCAGGCATGGTGACTACATCACCTCCCTGGGCAGCCCATTCCAATGCCTGACTACTCTTTCAGTAAAGAATGTCATGACTAACCCTTATCTGTGGGACACTGTCATCCAGAGGATTTGTTTCTACTGAGCTGGATAATGGGCAGATACTAAAATGCAGTTTTTCAGCTGAAGAATTTATATTCAGGTTATTAAAGCAGTTAAGTGATAGAAATTCATAACTTTGAACACAGTCCCACTGTACTGTGGCAGGAGCTGGAAGAGAAACAGTTTCAAATCCAATCAAGGCTCTAGCCAGTAGACCATGTGTTTGTACTGCACTGAATATGAAAAATTAACTTGCCCTGGCTTTTCTGAATATAGTGATATTCAGGTGGTATTGAGGTGTTGTTCATTCTTCAGTTTCCAGCTCTTAACACCCATTTATGTTCCTGTAGCATCATGTGAAATCTTCATGAGTTTGACAGTTTATACTGTCATATAAGATGATACCTTTGAATGACTCTCATTTAAAACCGGTGTGGATTTGGCTGCTCAGTCAGTTGATAAAGGTTTCTTGGTCTCCCATAGGAAGAGAGCTTGTGTTGCCATCCTCCCTCTGTATTGTCTCTGTCACAGTGGCTTCAGAGAGGTGGCACATGGGTTGGAGTTAGTTGGAAAATGCTGGAGTTAACTGTGGTCCTTGCTTCACGCTCCCCAGTGATCCAACAGTTTGTTGGGAATGTCTCCATACAGACAAGTGGGAAAAGCTACAAGCCTCTGCTTTGCTGGAATTAGATCAGAGCCTGGGACCTAGGAAGTCTCCTATTTACTGGTCTTCCTTTGGCTTGTAAATTGGGAAATTATGGAAACTCGAAGGAGGTTAACAGCTTGTAAACTTGGGAAGATTAGAGATAAAATTGAAGTGGTAATAAAATTGAGGAAAGCAAAGAAAGCTTTTTTTCTTGTTACCATCTACTAATATTTTTATAATTTCAACTTAAAGCTTAGAATTCTCATATAATGTATTGCACTCAGGTAATAACAAATGAAATTTTATGAGGTTTCATGGTTTCATGGTCTTCTCAAAATCGTGGAACTGATTTGTGGCCTTGCCTATTGCAGTTACTCACAAGAGCATCTTAATGTAACCTTTAAAAAAACCTCATTCCCTAAAGTTCACTGTTCCAGAATTGGGTTTTATTGAAATGTGCACACCATGAATAGGGCAACTATGCCTGATGTGTAGGTGTTTTGCCATAGGTTAGTGCATCCCATCCTAACATGAACAATGATTTGCATGTGCATGTGTCAAATCTTTTCAATTTAGCTTGTCATATACTGGAATGCTGTGATGGCCTGGCCCAGGATGTCATCAGCACCATAGGGCAAGCATTTGAGCTTCGGTTTAAACAATATTTGCGATGCCCCTCTAAGATACCTACTTTCCATGATAGGTGAGTATGACTGCAGAAGACTGCTAAAGGATCCTCTCTATCTTTGTATTTAGTAATAAAGAGTGCTGTGGACAAAGTTGCTGAAGACAGAATTTAAGTACTTTAAGAAGAGATTTCTGCTGAATTAGCAAAGCAACATTTGCCAAATGAGTACAAAAGGAGCACAGTTGCTTTAAAAGAAGAGGCTAAATATGGATTTCACAGTGAACTTACTGAAATGGCCATGCATTTCTGTTGCAGTTAGTAGGCAGAGTTGATGTCTAGGAATGGATATTATTTGTGGATTTTCCTTATTGTTACTGACATTTACTTATTGTTACTGTCATAACAGCTCTGTCAATTTAGATGAAGGAAGATGGAGTTGCTGGCCTTCCAAAATGACTAGTGGTATTTCACTATTTCTGATATTAGCAAGAGTGAAGTTTTTAGGAATGTGATGTATTGTACATGGACTTTGACTGCACTCTTCTTTGGAGTATACTAAACATGTCTTCTTGTATATGTTTAAGAGGCTGGGGTATAACCTTCTGTTTTCTTTGGTGAGATGTGTTTTTGACACAGATTGCTGTATGATTGCTAACATTAGTATAAATCCCAGTGAGCTGGTACCCTGCATAATTGCTTATACTGGAGTAAAATGGTGAATATAAAATGCTACTATCCTAATCTGTAAGCATTCTCTACTCACTTTAAACTTGTGTAAAAAAACATGTTGAATGTAGACTGAAACCACAGATGTGATCTCTTGAGTCTATTATTTTTTTTCAAATTTATATTGGTGATAGAGAAGCTACAATTACAGGAAAAGTTTTAGGTCTTAGCCAATCATTCAAACAATAATATTACAAATGCTGCTGTATGATTACATAAAATTGCTTGTTAATGCAGTTTATATGGTCTTCAAAGCTAAGTAAGACCGTCATTTACTCAGCATAAGAATTTCATCCATTGCAAAGGTGGTGTCAAAACAGAGGTCTACTGAATGATCCATCGTTGCTTCCTTAGTTACAATGGTAGCTGAATTGTCAGAATAATATTTAGTAATGATCCCCTGAGAGGCAGTCTTAACATGCTGCAAGTTTCTGTGAGTGAGTTGCAAGCCAGGGGAAAAATAAAGCACACACTTTCTTACAGGATGCAGAGTTTGGATGAGCCATGGACAGAGGATGATAATGAGGCAACAGAACATCCCTATTACAACAACGTCCCAAATAAAATGCCCCCCCCTGGTGGCTTCATTGATACCAGGCTCCAAGGAAGACTTCCCACTGCTGCAGATACAGCTCAGGTCAGTGCAATTGCATCTATGCCTTCCTGAGGATGGATCAATTTAAAAAAAAAAAAGAGTGTATTTTAAGATGGACACACTTTGGACCATTTATGGCTCACATTCCTTCACGTATGGCCAGTTTCCTTTTGAACGGACACTGAAGATCTGGGTAGCAACAAATTCGGCAGGTTCAAAACAAACAAAAAGAGGTGAATTCCTAATAGTGTTAAAGGATTGCATAGGTTCAAGGAAAAGAAATTCACTGAAGGTTACTACATATGTAGGAACCATGTCTGCTTCAGAGTGCGCCAAACAGTGCACACTATTGGGTAAGATTTTGTGCAGAATCATCTAAACAGTCTAGTGCAGTCATTACTAACAGTTCATTATATTAATAACCCAACAGCTATCAGTATTCAGACAGGTTCCAACTCAAACTGAACTGAGGTCATCTTGCGTATTTTTACCAGCACTGCTGTCAGAAATCTGGCTGCAGTATCAATGTAGACATCGAAGTGTTTTCAGGTCCAGCACAACTCTGCTTAAATCAAGAGAGGCCTTGTCTGTAGAAAACATCCTCCCGTCAGTACCTGAATGTGTTGTCTGGTGCCAATGTGAGTCTTTCAGCTCATGCTTTGGGGTTGCTGGGAGGTCTCTGGTCCCAGAAGTGTTTCTATGGAATACTTTTCCCAGGCACAGTTTATCAGGGCTCTCTGTGTGAAGACAAATGTACTATAGGAGATGATGCATCACTTGGAAGTTGCGGGGGTTAATAAAAGCAGGAAGCAGGAAAGTCTGCATAAAGGTCACTGGTAATATCTTACTCCTACACAAATGCATTTGTGAGATATATATTCTGACACCATGATGAATCGGAAATGAAGAGTGGGAGTACACAGAATACAGACAAGGAAATTGTCAGAGCCACTCATAATATATCTGAGCATTTTAAAGGTAATTGAAAATTTCTTTGCACATGTGTCCATTCTAGTCTGCAGCAGGAGTGGGAGGAGAGCAAGTCTATTACCAGAGTCATCACTTAGGAGACAAATTCAGTGAAGACTGGCATCATGGGCCTGTTAAGCAAGGTGAGTTTTGCTACTTTTAGCTATAATAGTAGGAGATAATGCAGGAGGTCTTGGGTGGGCAAAATATATGAAAGTCTGATGCCTCAAAGTCTCAAGGCAAAGAATTGCACTTTTTTAATACGTTCCCTTTGTCCAAATGTTAGTGTTGATATCAGTGAAAAGCATTTGGTAATTACCTCCAGATAAATTATTAAATGCACATCTTCATAAAACCTTAACTTTTGCAGAGCAGTTCATAGAGTTGTCCCAGATCTTAAGCTCTCTAGCTGGCCATGTCTTAATACCCCAGGGTATTCAAAGGCAGGATGGTCTGAAAATCTGACACACTAGGGTATGCAAGATGGAGTTTCCAAAGTGAGAGCCTGGAATCAGAAGTTTTTTTACGCTGTGGAGAAATGCATGTGTTAGCACATGAACTCTGCTCCATGAGTAACAAATAATGCCTAATGTTCTTTTTATGGGTGTATGTAAATTTAAAGCAAGTCATATGTGTGAAATTTCACCCCAGACAACTTTACGTGACAGCTTTACTGTGTTTCTAGGGATATCTTCTTTTCAAATGCCAGAATATGTTATCTGTTGTTAATCTGCATAGATCTGAAGATTTTATTCTATTTACTCTTCTCTTGACTCCCCTAATATAATTTTTGAAACAGTCTTTATGTAAAAAATTTCCTTTCCTCTTGAATAGTACCCTCTCCAAATCTTCACTGAGACATAGTTATTGAACTTTATATCACACATTCC
>VWZY01006584.1:24724-35007 GCA_013399075.1 Chloroceryle aenea | reverse complement strand
TTGCATTTTTTAGGTTCTCTGGATATTGGTACTATGCCAGAAGGGAAGTCGCTTGTAACCCCAACAGCAGCAATGCCAACATATGTAAACACCCAGCATGTAAATATTGAAGCTCTATTGGCACTTCAGGGAGATGCTGAAAGTACCTTCAGCATAACAGCAGATGCTACCAAAGAAAGCAGCCCAGGAAAGGATCTGTTTGACATGAGTGAGTTCCTTTCTTATTCACTCCTTTCCTAACAAGTGACTCAATATGTTTGTGCATTATTTCTGTGTAAAAATAATTTTTTAATTCTCCAAATTTTAATATTCCTGGTGGAATTATGATGGATTTAAAAATTCATGGTGGTTTCGTATTGGACTGAGTTAAAATAAGGGTGGCCAAAGATAGTTTGTATTGTATCTGAGTTAAGGTGAGTTGCAGTGAGTTATCTTTAATGTCCTGGGCAACTAGGTCAGAAGGACAATAAATGAGAAGACTTGTCATAAAGAAAAGTGAAGGAGTGAATGGCTGGAGAATTAGCTTCAGCCTGTCCTTGAATATATTAATAAGAAGTCAACGCATACTACAAAGACTTTGTGAAACGAGGAATTGTGGAGGGAAATTAAAAGTCTGAGTTATCCCTTGCTCTGGGTAGGCCTAAGATTGCGTCTAGCTTTCTGTTCCAAATTTTTCCAAAATTAGAATCATAGCCATAGCTGTAAAACTATGGTTTAAGCACCAGTCATAATTTATGTTGGTGCTACCAACACACATTTTTTTCAGCCTTGAAGAGATACTTAACAGGAAGTATGGGGAAAGCAGTCTGATTGACAGAAAAATTTGGTTTTCTGCTCTTTCTGCCTCCAGTCATTTGCTGACACATGATCTATTTAGTTTGCTTCACATAAATAAACAACACTGAGACAAAGCAGTTGGTGCCTATGTTATCTGTAAAATAAAGTATCTACATTGCTGTTATCTCAGTACACATAAAACTGGCTTTCTGGCATGTTTCTGCTGAGATATGACTCCTTTTCCACAACTTAGGAAGATTTTGGATTGAAAGAAAAGGTGAAAGATGAAGGTTGAGAGAGTATCTATCTGTGAACACAGATCTGAAAAGAGAAAAGTCTGCTGTCTGAAATCAGGGATGTTATCCTTGATTTCAAACATACCATGCTCTTAAAGCATGCCCGTGCTAACTTCTATGCATTTTTTTCCCCCAAAATAGGGTTTTCCCTAAAAATTGTTTTCTCATCTTTCAGCCTTCATTAATCTTCCATAACCATAGGATCAAAAGGAAAAAGTAGTATTTGAAAACATGTCAACTAATCCTAAGTTTGTCAAGCTAAACGTGTTTGTCTTAGTGCAGACAGCAATGTAGTGAAGACACATAAACTGGATTTAAGAATTTGCTGAGGTATTGGTAAGATGTGACAGAACAGTATTTGCCCTATTTCTCTGAGCTAAATTAACCTCTCTGTGGGCCCCTGCAAATATGTCTGTGTACTTCTTGAATATGAGAGATCTTATTAGAGCTGGTTTATTGCTTCACAGTACTGCTCTGCAGTTGTCCTTTCCTAATTCTAGTGGACACAGAAACAATATCTCTTTTTAATATGCACTAGTTGGTCAGATGAAGGTCTTAGAAAGGAAAATATCTTCCAGTAGGTCAGTGCAGCATATAATGAAGCATGCACTGACCTATTTACTATTTCTGCAAGACTGTTGGGATCTGTCATGACACATCTTTCTGTTTCACTCTACAGAAAGTTACACTGAGTTCAGTAGTTAGCTGAGGTTTAGAAGACGCTTCCTGGTTTCAGCTAGGTAAATCACATTAATGGTGTTAGCCTGTGCCTTATGTTGCAAAGCCCTCTTCCTAGGTGGAGGCTAGGGGTAGGCTGACTGGTAAGGGTGACCAGTCCCTTCTAGACATACCTTTGGGCTGGAAACTCAGTAATGGATAAATTTTAAATGAATATATTGTTTGAAGAAAGAACAGATATGAGTATAACGACACTGGGTACGCATAGCATGTAATTTATTTGAAATGAAACTGTCTGACATACCTGACAAGACAAAAAGAGAACTCTGCCAAGTACCAGGGCATATAAATGCAGCTGTTGACAATAGCCATTACTGAAATAAAATCAGTACCATTCAAAAACTCCTGTCAAGGTTTGTTCTGACTTTTATCAGCATCCTTCTGTGCATAATGTACATTTTTAACATACTACACTCATTGATCTTAGTGTAATCCATAAATCAGTAGGTCTAGCAGTACATCTTCCCTCATTTTTTTTCATAAAAATAAAGAAAAGTGGCTATAACACAAAATAAATCCAGTTTAAAATGACTGGAATATCACAAATTTGTAACATGAATTACTTCTGAATGATCTTGCCCCCGTTTCTATTTTCACAACCAGAACCATTTGAAGATGCCCTCAAGAATCAAACGTCTGAGTCTGCATTGAGGAAATCCACATCCACAGAATGCACCAGTCCTCTTTTATCCAGTGCATCTGACTGGACTGTGGCTGAAGATCTGAGTGCAGAGCCGTGGTATCAAGGAGAGATGAGCAGAAAAGAAGCAGAACAGCTGTTAAAGAAATGTGGAGACTTCCTTGTGAGAAAGAGTACCACGAATCCCGGCTCTTTTGTGCTAACAGGGATGCACAATGGACAAGCCAAGCATCTTCTTTTGGTGGACCCTGAAGGAACTGTAAGTGCTGACTCCTCAGTAATACAGAAGGTTTCTGACTTATTCATAACTGATCATAAGTACAGACTCACCTCTCTAATATGCCATCACGTCTCTAATTCTCTCCCTCATGATTAGCATAAGACCCACTGCATGATTGCAGGGAGCCTTAGGGACCTAATTTCCCAGCGAGGTCAAGCTGTGGCTACTGCAGTACAGTCTTAGTCAAAAATGAAGATAATTCACTTCTTTAGCCTTCCTGCTGAGAAGCTGCTGGTGGCTGTGTTTGTCCACCCTTCGTGGTGGCAGTTTTCACATGCCATCTCTGTCAGCCAGGATATAGACCAAGCACTACATGTATTCCTTCATGTAAGCCCTGGAAAGATCTGGGGTAAACCGGTTCCATGTCTTTACTGTGCCTGGACTCCTTCAGCCAACAAAAAGACCCCCACAGCAGCAGAATGGAGACAGGAAGGGAGGTCCAGTTTTCTGCAGCTGTCCTGTCCTGCTTCTGGGGAGATTTAGTCTTGTCCGAGAGAATGAAAGCATTACCACGTGTTTTATTCTTGGCTCCTGCTATCTTCAAGTGGGTGACAACTTTAGATGATGAGCCCCAGAGTAAATTAGAATCTCCTGTAAAGCAGATGGCCTGTTGGCATCTGATTCAGCTGGAAGTCATGCTTGTCCTGCAAAGTCTGTAACGCTGTGGTGATAAATGCCCATGGTACTTCTTGTAATCATATTTGCCACATGCAGTCAGTCAAAGAATGCTTTTGCACTTTTTAGGTGCCAAATGCCTCATCCTGGGCTTGACCAGGGCACCAGCCTGCAGAACTGGCCTTACACTTCTTGAGGGGCAGACTCCTTCACTAAACTTTTGCTGACAGTTTTGTGACTCCTGCAGCATGGCTGACTAATTCTCCCACAGCTAATTGTTAGAGGCTACTGCAAGGAAAATTCTGCTGTGTGACATGGCAAGTGAAGGGCTGCTATGTCCCACCAGGAGCTTTGCTGCTCTGCTGGCTGGCAGGGAGTACTCAGGCCTCTGTTGTCTCCTGGGTGGGACATTTTCCTCCTTCAAAAGATGGAGGCCCTCCTTCTTTTTTGCACTGCCTCTAAGAACAGCACTAATTTGATGACCTACTTGTGTAGGGATCTGCTTGTTCTCTGCACTTACCCCTTTCTCAGCCTACTTATGATGTTCCATCATGGTCCCAATGGCCCTGAAACTGCTTGCTGAGGAGTCACCACTTGAGAACAACAGCTTTTCTGTGATTGTATTTCGGTTAGCTGTGCTGTTTATCTGTTTTGTAGAATCCTGACAGAAATCTTGCACAGCCCTATTTGCAGCTTGTCAGAGTACAGAACTGTGGCCAGTGTGTGTGACCAGCAAGAGCAGAATGACAGTAGCTTGCATTCTTCTGTGTGGACTTGGTGTGACTATTTGTAAAACTTGATTCATACAAAGCCTGCCTGGAAATTCATGTCACACAAAAATTACTCAGTGACAACTTACAGCTTTTAAGGATCTTCTTTCAGAGCAGAGTTAGCTGTCCTGTTGCTTCTGCTCTCATCCAGCTGGCATTTAAAAAAAAAAAAAAGGGAATCTAGCTCAGGTAAGGGATGCTTATGCTTAAAATCATAGAATCATAGAATGGTTTGGGTTGGAGGGGGCCTTAAAAATGATCTAGTTCCAATGCTCTGTCATGGCAGGGACACGTACCAACTAGACCAGGTTGCTCAAGGCCCCATCCAACCTGTCTGAACACATCCAGTGATGGAGGTGGCATCCTCAACTTCTCTGGGCAACCTGTTCCAGTGTATCACCACCCTCAGCATGAAGAATTCCCTTCTTATTTCCAATCTAAATTTACCCTCTTTCAGTTTCAAAACATCACACCTTGTCGTGTTACTACAGGCCCTTGTAAAAAGTTCCTCCCCAGCTTTCCTCTAGGCCCCCTTTAGATTCTGGAAGTCAGCAATAAGCCTTCTCTTATCTGGGCTAAACAACCCCAACTCCTGCAGCCTGTCCTCTGTCCTCTGGTGCTCCAGCCCTCTGATCATCTTTGTGGACCTCCTCTGGACCCACTCCAACAGGGCCATGTCCTTCCTGTGTTGAGGGCTCCAGAACTGGATCCAGTACCCCATGTGAGGTCTCATAAGTGTGGAGTAGAGGGGCAGAATCACCTTCCTTGACCCACTGGCCACGCTTCTTTTGATGCAGCCCAGGGTACAGTTGGCTTTTTGAGCTGCACTCATACAAAATGAGGGACTGCAGGATTTTTGCTGGATTTAGAATTGGGGCTTGAACTCTGTTGATGGCAGAATGTATTGCTTCTGGTGAGAAAAATCCCAGATCAGTTGAATGTACTGAAAATAGATAGGAAAGTTACTGCTGTTTTAAAGATATCTTCTCATTTTGAAAATATATCTTAGAATAATTACAGAGAGAGACATTTAAAATCAGTATGTTTCAGAAATCAGGAGATCCTGCTGTTTTTCTTCAGTAATGCAGCTACATGCAGATGGAGCAGATAGTATCATTTACCATCGAAATTGGTTGTTCCCTTTTTTACCCTGTGACATCCTGTGCTATGTTTCCAGCAGTTCTGTGTAGCCATAATGATTAAGACTGAAATAATTCAAGTATGGTGCCCACCACAGCATAAGTTGGCTTTATAAAGTTTTAATAAATTTGTTTTCTCCTTCTAAGAAAAGTTCAAGGGAAATAGGTGACATGCCTCACTTCAGGGCAGTGCTCACAGGCTTTTGCTTGAGTAGACCTCTGTTCTGCTTATGCAAGCTGCATACCTAACTCATTTTAAGCATAGGAAGGAAATGTTTTATAAAGATGTGGTTAAATCACTAAAGATTGTTTTGTAATATAGATTAGGTTTTGGCCTGTCCTGAGAATTTTGACTGTTTTACCTTGAGATATCAGTTTCCTCCTTTCACAGGTAATAATTTGCTTAGGAGGAAGCCAGTACAGAGAGCTGGTAAACAGACTAGAAAAAAGATTTTCCCTGCCCTGAAGTGTTTCAGTTTCAAAGGCACAGGGGTGTACCGTACAGCATAGGGCAAGCCCAAGCCAAGCACATGTGGTGTGGGTAGATCGCTTCTGGGGAAGTTAATTTTTGAGCACGTAAAGAAGTTCTTTGTTAAGCAAAGAACAAAGATGCTGAGGTGCCTGGAGAATAGTTGGGTTCCGTCATCTTTGGAGGGACAGTTCTTTCTAAAGAAAAGGATATAACACTTATAGAAGTGAGTGGTCTCTGGAAGAAGAATATTTGATCTAAAAATGATTTACAGTGAAAAAATGTACAGAAAGTTTTCAAGTGAATTTATTCAACAAGAGTAATAATAGTAGGCTGGTCCATAGGTAACATGCAAAATATCTGGTTGGTGAGAATAGCAAGATTAAGGGACAAAACAGATGCAAAATTCCAGAAATGCCAAATTTTGACTGATTTTAATGGGAGAGCGATCAGTCTCTAAAACATGATTAAATGTGTAATTTTATTCTCTGAGAATTTTAGTATGAATCTAAGGGAAAAAATATTTTGTTCTTTATCTTCTTGCATCCTCTTTTTTGAAGGTTCGTACAAAAGATCGTGTCTTTGACAGCATAAGTCATCTCATCAATCACCATCTTGAGAATAATTTGCCAATAGTTTCTTCTGGAAGTGAACTCTGTCTGCAGCAGCCTGCTGAGAGGAAACACTGACTCCAGATAACTATTTCAGTTTTTGTAATTTGGAGCTATAACTGGTAGCAATTGCAGGTCAGAAAAAAAACCCATGTATATTAAAAAAAAAGCATATTCATATGTATTTCACCAGTATGTTTTCTTTAGGTTTAAGAAGTCCCATTTCACACAGTACATTTGAAAATTCTCAATGCTTTTTGTAGAAATGAAGTCACAGCAGAAGGCTTTCTTAAAAAGTACTTTCAACAAAATTGTTCAGGTTCTCTAATGTGAATATTGATAGTGTATATATACACATTATATATATAAATACAGTATATATTTATATTTTTCAAGTCAGTCTGTTGATGGTATAGAACTATCCTCTGTGCCATGTGTTTTTACCAGAAGAAAAATGTCAGTTGTGATTGTTCAAATAAAAGTAAAATTCAGCAGTTTCAATTTCTTGAGAAAATTAATATTGGGAATCTTATTTCTGATTTTACATAAGAAGCACAACTATGGGGATTACAGGTGGATTATGAAGGTTAACTATGGAAAGAGACTGAATTCAGCAACTAGTATTCCAACTCAGAAATTTAGCATAAAATGATTTTTAAAACTATTATTCAGTGTTTCTGATAGCAAAAGCATTTTATCTTTCTGATGTCATTTGAATTCTGATACGATGCTATTCAAAACATTTCTGTCTTTCTTTAAAATGATTTAATGTGATCTCTCTGTGTACGATGTGCATTTGATTTTTCAAATGATAACATTCTGTAATTTTAATTTATTAATTTAAGTGCTAAGTTTACTTATAAGTAGTTCTCTGCTTATTGTGAAGATATAGGTGTCCTTGGCTACGAATCTCCAATGAGATGTTACATACTGATTAGGCAAGTTCAAATAACTTGCGTTTAATAGGTTTAATGTAAGATGTACATGGCTATTCAAAGATGTATGTGAAAATCTTTTCTTCTTACAAACAGTGAAAACTGTCATGACTTAGTGGTCAGTTTTGCAAATGATGTCATTTGCATTTACATACCAAAGCATAACTTGACTTTGGCCTTCAAATATACTACTTTTCTCTAAGTTGAAAAATACATGTACACTAAAGGTGCATTTCTGGGAGAAGTGTGCTTATCTTTTGGTACATTTTGGCAAATGTTCTAAGGAATGTTTGTGCTATTCAAATATGAGCACTATATTAAGTTTTTTTCCTGTTGTATGAAGCTTATCAAGATCCAAATTCAATAGACACAGATCCACAGCATCACAGAATCACAGAGTGATAGGGACTGGAAGAGACCTCTGGAGATACCTAGTTTAGCCCCCCTGCCAGAGCAGGTTCACCTGCAAGATCACATGGGAACACATCCAGGTGGGTTTTGAGACACCCAGAGACAGAGACTCCACCACTTCTCTGGGCAGTCTGTTCCACTGTTCCTTCATCCTCAAAGTAAAGAAGTTCCTTCTCATGTTTAGGTGGAACTTCCTGTTTTCATGTTTGTGACTGTTTCCTCTTTTCCTGTCACTGGGCACCATTGAAAAAAGACTGGTCTCATCCTCCTGACACCCACCCTTTAATTATTTACAGCATTGATAAGGTCCCTCATCAGTCTTCTCCAGACTAAAAGACCAAACTCCCTCAGCCTTTCCTCCCACAATTCCTGTAAAAGTTTACACTGGAGTTGGGATTTGGCCTTCAGCATTACAGGGTCTTCTGTATCACCAGTATCTCAAATCAGATCTTCCAGTTTGATTCATAACGACCAAGACTCAGCAGGATAAGTCTAGGTTAAGCACCTGCTTACCCTGAAGTAATCAGTACTTAAATATACTTAAAATTAGAGCCAAATTATCTCAAATATGTCCAGGAAGGCAGGGTATGTGGGCCAATCAATGCTCCTCTTGTGGATTATGCTTTTGCTTTCCGTCACTGTTGCTCTGGTAGATTTGGCTTTCCCCTGTATAAAAATGAAAACATGAAAAACTCTGCAGCCGTTTTGAGAGTGGTTCCAAAATTGTTGTCCTTAGTCAAAGACCTTTTTGTACTGAGCTCAATAATAACCTAACTGAATGTGCTAGAGAGGCAGCACTCATTTCTGTGAGGAACCAACACTGCCAGTAATCTAAGACATCTAGCAGTTATGAGATGGTCTCAAATCCTGTGCAATTGGCTGAAAACCAGACAGATGACAGAATAATAATTTGAGCCCTTTACTGTTTGCCTTTGAGTCCCCTCACCTTTTGTTTATACTCTTTTATGCAATCCCAAGGGCTCAACACTTGCTGGTGATAATTCAGTACTGTGACTTCAAGAACTGGGATTTTACTGAAAGAACAAACATACTAGACTCAATAGAAATCACTGAGATGAAACAATATTATGTTATCATTTGATATTTTCTCAGAGGATAGCTGTGAAGTCAGAACTGAAACTCTAAATACACTGAAAGACTGTCTACACTGATTTTAAGTCCTATCTGATTATCAGTTTTGATTCCAGTTGTGTTGCAGCTATGTGAGCTGTGGGCAATGGAAACTCATTCTATTCCTTTAAATAATGAATTTTCAAAAGTGAATCAAATGTTTCTGATGCATTTTATTGCAGATCTAGAGTAATTACTAGGAAAATAAAATTTTCCAGTGAGGCTGGAAGTGGCATACTAGTCATTGAGGTATAATCACATTCCCAAACCTTCAGTTATTTTACATGCTTCAGAAGAAACGAACTGCAAAGGTAGAAAACGTGATTTGAAAACTAAATTACTTTCTGCCTTCAGTAGGTGTTAGCTCAGAGTGAGGACTCCAAGAATGCCTTCCCTAAAGGAAAGGCATTCAAACTGGCCATGCCTGGGTGAAGACAATGGGAGGAGATGCAGTTTCTATGGCATATGGACTACTACTCTACCCAGGGCTTTAGATGCACAGTGAGAGTAGGTTATACAGTAGCTTCCTTACACTTTACATCCTACAGGGTTCACTATGGGAGAGGACACTGGTTCTGCCAGTCCCCTCTGAAGGGGAATTCTGGATATTGTGAATATTTTTACAAAAGGTTGCAAATCCTCCATTCAAGCCTTTGTTCTTAGCATTCAATGTCTACCTGAAATAAGTATTAGAAGCGAGAATTTATATTAAGTAAACTGTATTTGCATGAACAAAGTCTAAGCTGAAGTAACAGACACACTTCCCTTTTTATCTTCCAGACATTTTCAAAATATATCTGCATAAAATCCAAATTCAGTTTTACCTTAGTGTACTGTCAAACATATGTTGATTTGCATGGTATTTTTGCCCAAACTTAGGTTTGTACTCTCCACTAATCTATGCTTGCTCAACGCTGTCAGGGTATGGGCAAATTCCCACTAAAAGCTCTGTTCCGCTGTACTTACTCTACTCACTCTCACACAGTCTATGGACCTTGCACACATCTGCATCAAATGCAGCTGGAATGAGGGCAGGCTGTGGAAAAGGTAACATGGACATAAAATTCTCCTGCAGTTAACTAGAGGCTTGGATGGGGAGTGAAAAGCTGGCGAGGGAGGGANAAGCTGTCTAGGGAGCGAAAACCCCAGAGCTAAGAAATGTGAAACTTGGAAACACAAGCCAATAGGCATATAAGCCACTAATGAGAATAGAGAGCTGTCACCAAATCAAAAACATGCTAATTGGTTGATAGGATTTAAGTTGAGAGGGGAGGGGAACTTTAAAATATTTAGGCAATGCCTATTGCTTGTCTCCTTTGGAGACATTTATGTTCATATGTCCTGATTTGTTCCTTTGCAGCTTCCAACACAAGCATTGTGTATGGCTTCCATGGAGAAAGAACAGGGTTGGGTTCTATTTGTGTGATTTTTGTTTTTTTTTTTGTTTTTTTTTTTTTTTTTTGGGGGGGGG
>VWZY01006583.1:72754-89076 GCA_013399075.1 Chloroceryle aenea | reverse complement strand
GAAGGTGGGGTGGAAGTGAGCAGTTCAGGTGTCTGTCACTGGGGGAGGAAGGTGGTTCTGTGGGGCATTATTCTGACAGGTGATTGCTGTGTGACACCCAAATCTGCTATACTGTCAGCGACTCTGGACAGGAGCAGCTCAGGAAATAAAGACATCATTTTCCCTTCCAGTCCCAGGTCAGGTTACAGGAAGAACACCAGGCTTGTAATTTTACAATTTTTCACTCGTCTCTATCCACTTGCTGGTGGATTTGGAAATTCAGCTCCCAGTTCAGAAGTACTGACAGCTCACTGGAAAGCCTACCTTAATACATGTGTGAGGCTGGCACAAGAGGCTGTCTTTTTCTTACCTGCTCATCCAGTCTGACAGCTGCAGCCATTTCTTGTATTCCTGACTGCTGCTCCTGCTGAATTGCCCAAAACATTTACGTGGGCAGATGTGCTGACTGATGTATTTGCCAGGGAAGTTAAGGAAAACTCTCAGCTGTCTGGGCTCAGGTAGGAGAGTCTCTCAGAAGAGGGTATAATTTGACCAGATGTTAGAATCCTGTCTAACTGGGATGTGTTTACTTTGCTTTAGTTTCCAATTGGACATAGGAAATAAGTGTTAAGGCAAATTAATTGCTGTATTTTGCAATGAAGTTGTGTAATTCCATATTTGCATTATTACTTTTTAAAAATTTGGTTAGGGTTCATCCCAGGTAGTTTCCTACTAGCTATGCAGGATACAAAGATTAGAGAAACTTGCACTGTCTAATCCTAAGAAGAGAATGAAAATGTCTGAACTGTGCTTGTGGCTGTAATGGCAGCTCTTGGAAGGGCAGTCTCCTCAGATGGGAAACAGAGGGACACAGGACATAATAAATATGTCAGTAATACCTGTGCTTGTCGGCGTGTGAGATCGTTTGTCATGTGTAGCGCTTGGTTTTTGACAGATTCCTGATACATTATGTCAGGAGACAGTGACTGCACCAGGACAAGTCCATCAGCAGGATCTCCATCGGACAATGAGTTCTTCCCAGATCGGCCCAAGTACGTGTGCTCACTGTCTCCTGATCTCGTTACCAAAGCCCGGGAAGAGCTCCAAGAGAAACCTGAATGGAGGCTGCGCGATGTGCAGGCGCTCCGAGACATGGTGTGCAAAGACTATCCCTCCCTGGGGACCTGTCTGGACGATGCTTTTTTGCTAAGATTTCTCAGAGCCAGGAAATTTGATTACGATCGAGCGCTTCAGCTTCTGGTGAACTACCACACCTGCAGAAGGAGCTGGCCCGAGGTCTTCAATAACTTGAAGCCATCTGCAATAAAGCCCGTCCTAGAGTCTGGTTTTGTCACTGTGCTGCCTCACCTGGACCCCGAGGGACGCCACGTCGTCTGCATCCGTCCAGGTACTGAAACGCATGAATGTCTTTGTTCTCCATCCTCGAGCTGTGTCTGTGCCAAAAGTCTTAGGTCTCACTCTCAGTGGTTACTTGCGGAGCGTGTGGGTTCTGTCTGAAATTGGAGCAGCTGACCTGTGAAGGTGGACGCTTGTCGTTAGCCAGCGTTAGACCAGTTCCTTTTCCCGTGCCAGCAATAACTGTGCCTATGTCAAAATGAAAACGCGGCGAGGCGGGTTGATGAAATATTAGGTTACTCAAGAAAAATTAACATGTAGTAACTCAAATTGAGACAGGGCTGGCTGCTGGCCTATGGTAGGAAGCTTGTAATTTGTTTTAACATTAAGTGGAGAGAGGAGCCTGTGGCTTTGACTCCCACATAAACAATCAGAGCCTTCCATGTGCTTCTGGTGCTGCCAGGCTTGCCCAAAATTTCTCTTCTTTCATTCTCCTCTTTTCCATTTACCTGCTTTCTTTCTGAGCTGAAACTGGTGCTAATGAGCTGTGCTGGGTGGAGAATGGGGTTCTTAAAACCATTACCTTTGCTCCCTGAAGTAAACATGAGTTGCCATTTATCTCTTGCTTAAGAAAGGCTGCTCTGAACTAGGACTGTAGCTATTAAAGACTAAGTTTAAAGAGTCCAAGAAAATAGAAAATCAGGTTTTTGGAATGTGTATTGTTAGCTTATATTTACTCTCCAACTTACCATCCATGTCTTGTAACCTCAGACAGATGGACACCCAGTAATTATCCGATTACTGAGAACATTCGTGCCATATACTTAACGTTAGAAAAACTCATTCAGTCCGAAGAGACCCAGGTGAATGGAATTGTAATCCTGGCAGACTACAAAGGAGTCAGCTTATCTAAGGCGTCTCATTTTGGTCCTTTTGTAGCCAAAAAAGTGATTGGAATTCTTCAGGTAAGACCTGAACTGGTGGGAAAATAAGCTTGTGCATTGTAAATGACTGCTTCTCTGTCTAGAGTTCTTGATTATGTCACCAGAAACTTAAGCATCTTGACTTTTACCAGCAGAGTTAAAACATGTCTCTGCCCTAACAGTTTCTCAAGCCCTTGCCAACTTACCTCACTTGCCCTTTTTTTTGATCCCTAAAACTAAATTTGCATTAGAAATGCAAACTTTTAGGTGGAACAGAAAAAAAAAAAGTAGTTTTGCTAGGTAGGGGTAAGGGAGAGAGCGAGCAGTGAATTTCATTTAGAGAGGAAACACCTTTTTGCTTGACTGCCGAGGAATGGTTTCATTATTTCAGTGGTTCCTGTGAGCAGAGATGGAGCTGCCTGCTGGGCGAGTACAAGTTCGAGTACTGCTGCAAGACTTGCAGAGGGATCTTTTGACCAGGTGTGATTTGGGGAGGATCTCCATTCACTTCCTGAAGGAAGAGTGGCTGCTTCAGCACAGGGGGCTGCAGAAGAGTAATAAAAAGGATCTCTGACTAGGTGTTTGGAAGGAAAATGTTGGAGAGCAAGGGTGTAAGTGCAAGTAGAGCTATACAGAATAAGGTGAAAGGAGTGAGCAGTGGCAGGAAGGTCCAATGACTTTACTTGATGTTCTACCATACTGTGTGGAGGGACATGAGGAAGACTTCTCTTGCGTGGGTTCATTCCCTCACTACTCTTACTCTGGCCTTAATTATGATCTGTGTTGTTTCTGGGGGAATAAGGAAGGACAGGGGGAAATCAGAGGAGGTTGTGGAGCTGACTCGTGAATTTATAGATACCTATATAAGAAATCACTCCTTTAAACAGTTATCTAAATATGCCATTTAGCTGTCTGAGCCCATACTGAATTTGCACAAATAAGGTGGTGGGTGTCCTCCTCTTATTAGTGGAAGCTATTCACAAAACAAAAGCTCAACATGGTGAAGGACATAAAGGTGTGAGTGGTGTATAAACGACTTGCATTAATCTTGTGGAGCTGCTTCTCTTGTAGAGAGGAGCTAATTCACTGACCACCTTACCTGCTTTTCACTCCAAGCATTAACTGTTTGCTTTCTGTATGTGAAGCTGGTTAAAAGGGAAAGAAGCTTCACTGTGGCACTTGAGACCTTAATTGCTGATCATGAGCTGTTGCCTTGGAAAAGTGTTTCTCCAAATAAATTTCTCTAGCAGAAATCCCATAACTAATGGTTGGTTTTAACTGTCGTGTATAGGAGACCCTGGGTGTTCCGCTGGCAGCAGAGCCTGTTCATCTTTGGCAGTTAGCAAAATAGACAAAATAGTCTGAATGGCAGAAAAATAGCAATAGTAAATTTCTTCTTTATAAAAGACATTCTAGACTTATCTTGGGCACCAGATCTTGTAGTTAGAACGAGCTGTTAGAATGAGCCTGCTCTGGCTCTGAACAAGGTACATGCAGAACAGCATCCTTATCAGGGCTGGGAATGCCTGTGGACAGTGATTACCTCAGACTCTTTGTCAGGGGAGATGAAGAGCAACATTAGAAATCAAGCTTTACCAATGGCCATGTATTTCCTGATGCAGTTTTCTTGTCTCTTGACTTTATGCTCACAGATGTCATCCTAAGACTGTTCCCCCTTACGTGGTGCGTTTCTGTTGCCGCACTGGTTTGTGGTGGTATCTCAGGTAGAAGGCTGGGAGCCAGTGGGCTGTGCTGGCAGTCAGTTGCAGGAGATTTTAAAAAGAGGAAGATGGCAAATGTGTTTTAAACTGCTTTTATAAAAATGTTCTTTACCCTTCAGGATGGATTCCCCATTCGAATAAAAGCTGTTAACATAATAAACGAGCCTCGTATATTCAAAGGCATATTTGCAATCATCAAGCCTTTTCTGAAGGAGAAGATAGCAAACCGGGTAAGAATCCGTGTCATTTTCATGTTGATGTTCATGTCTGGAAGTTCCGTGCTTGGCCACTGCAAGTAACAACCACTGAAAAACTTCACAGCTAGAAAGAAGTTGGTGCTGTTTTCTTCATCTAACTGGTTCTTCCTGCTTTAATCTTTAAAAATATGCCTGTTGGAAAAATTCTTCCTGAGAGAGAAACTTTGAGGAATTTAACCTTGGCATAACATTAATATGGCACTTTATGTATACTCTGTATTCAGGACATTAATTCCATCCCTGGGGTTGGATTATTTTGGCAAGTAACACTTTGCTTATGAGGTGGTGTCACAGGAAATCTGTGTTGCCACTTCCTTGCTCTTCTCCCTTATGCAAGTGTCCTGCATGGCACTAGAAGTGCCTCTGTGGGACTGGATGGAGCTTCAGAGGATGTGGTTTTCCTCAAGGATAAGTACTTCCAATACCATGGATGAACCCGGGGAGGAGCTGAATTTGGAACCTTGACACAGGCTAGCAAATGTCAGGTCTCTCTTGCTGGCATCCAAGCTGCACTAGACCTGGATCTTCTCAAGGCTTCTCTCCCTAGCATGTCTAACTGTACCTGCCCAGTGTTGTAGGTTGCCCATAAAGACATCACTTCTAAAATTGCTCTTGAGCTCAAAATAAACTTGTTAGCTGCCTGTTTCAGTCACTTGCTGTGAAGTTTGATAGGCGCTATTAAAGCCATCTTTTGCTTTCTTCTTCAGTTTTTTCTTCATGGCTGTGATCTGAATTCTCTTCATCAAAACATTCCTCCAGTGATCCTGCCTGAAGAGTATGGTGGTACTGCAGGGAAGCTGGACACCTCGGCGTGGAACGAGCTGCTGCTCTCCTCTGAAGAGGACTTTCTGCACGATTTCTCAGCACTGGTTCTCCCATGTGACAGCTCTCCCCATGACATGCTCGTGAGTGGGGATGCTGATGAAAAGCAGTGTGATGATTCTCTGCGAGGCATGAAACCTCAGCTCTATTACTGTTATTAACAAAGCAGCGAAGGGAAGCGTTCCAGCAGAGTGAAGACCTGTTTGATAAGTGGCGTTGTGAACTCTGCCTTACTCCTAAACCTGCAGTTTAGGAACAGACTGCTGAGGCACTTTACACTTAGAACCAAAGGAAGCTGAAGAGGGCACAATGGGAGCAGGGCAGAGTTCGGGGAGGATAAAGGCAAAGAGCACAAGTTAGGAAGAATATTTGAGGCTCGTCAGCCTCTGCATGAATGATGTAAACTGGCCTTTCCTTTCTAATGATAAAGAAAAAATAGTATTGCAGGATGGTAAGCTTAGTAGTTTCTTATCTCCTCCCCACAGAGGTGAAAAGTAACAATGATTTAATAGCTTTGTGACCATCTGCTCCTTTCCTGTTCTGCAAACACCAATAATCCAAGGCAAGAAAATGGCTTTTGAACCCTGAAAAATGTAGGTCTGTCAGTGAAGATTTCTGAAAAACATAAAAGTCCAACTTGGCCTGTCCTCTCACTTGGTTAAGATTGAGATTTGGCATTTCTGAAATATCTCAATGACTATTTGTCTCAAATTAATACAGAGCAAAACTTTCTTACCCATGAATCTCAGTATGGAGATCACCTCTGAAACTTCCTCACAGTAGGAAGAACTATAACTGGTAGATGAACAACTACACCATTTACGCCAAAGCTATTATAAACAGACACAATCTTCATTTTCAGAAGACAGGAAGTTTTTCAGATCCAGTACTAAGGCTTCTGATAAGAGCTTCAGGACCAAATAAGAAAATACTATATCAGCCACCTCCCCACACTGTCAGTTCTTCAGCTCGGTGTGATGAGGAATTAGGTAGCTCAGAATTTGTAAGGAGGCTTTGCAGCAGTTGGCATATGATGTATAGAGGGCAATACTTGATGTAAGACAGCAAAGGTGCTGCTTTAGATTGTTCCTTTGGGCAGAATTTGAGTTGAAGTCTATGAACCAATTGTAGACAGGCTATTTGAAAGCACATTCTTAAATTTCCTGATATTGTAGCATTTTGTTCACTGTGCTTGTCAGCTCTTTTGTGAAATGTTACAATTTTGTTTTCAACTTTGTTGACATTTTCTGTCTTTAGTTGTCATGTTCCTGTATGAAGTTAGACTTTAATCATCTCTGTAATATTTACCCATAGCTTGTATGCCTATGCTTCTAGGTCTTTGTCTAGAGACAGAACTAAGACTCCAATGTCAAATCAGGGTAAGATATCTTTGTCTAAATAAGCTGTTCCTGCTCCCCAAGTTCAGTCTCCTTAATGGTCATGAATTAGAACTTAATTCTCAGCACACTTGTTTTTCTGCACTGTAATACTGTGGAGATGGGAAACCTCTCTTGGACTAGGAAAGCACACCCTGTTACTTCATGGTGAAATATTTCACTGTTGGTGAAAAAGAACGTTCCTTCTCATTAGAGACTCATCTCTAGAGCACTTTCTCTGGATGGAATCTTTGTTTAGTGCCAAGTGTGACTATAGGTACCAATTTTGTTTCTGTATATATAAAACTAAAGGATCCTGAGGATTTCAGACATTCATTTGTCGAAGTGCCAAACTCTGTTTTGAATGTCTGTCTTCCTCTCAGTCCCCCTACAGCCTGATTGCATTGCCAAAAGGAGACTCCTCTACTGCTTAATGACCTCCTGACCTGGCAGACCTCATCCTGGAACTGGGGAGTAGCAAATTCCATACCTGTCATCCAAGCACTATAAAAGGAGACTGGGTTTTGAAAAGGGGTAAGCCACAAGCCTTTTTTCCTGGGTGGCAGTTCAGAATTTTTGGGAGTGGGGAACTCATCACTTGAACTGGTTTAGATTAAAGGTGGGAAGAGATTAATTTTCCCTCACTAAAAGCATCTGATGTTTCCTACCTTTACAAGTCAATTCTTTTTCCTCTCTGACAGCTGTTACCTATAGTGTGGAGGGAAAAACCAACCAAACACCACAACAAACAACTACCATTTTCATCTACATAAAATAAGGTAAAAGAGTAGTGTTAGCCACTTGCTCATTTCTGACCAGAACATGCTGCCACTTTTGCCATGGTTAATTCAGTTCTTTGTGCTGCCTGGCAAGACTATCATACAGCACCAGGACTGAGAAAGGGAAGTGGCTGCCCATACTGCTTGACTACCAGAGCAGTGATGTATGGATTAGTTTACTGCCTCTTGATTCCAGCCACAATGTACAATTTAAAAAAAGAAACCTCACAAATAAAAATAGGATGGATCACTTTTCCTAGAGGTAAAGGCATGCCTGGTATTTGATAGTTTTCCCTTAGTTGCACTGCAGGGTTTGAAGTGGTGGTATTTCAACAGTTAACCTGCAAGAACAGCTACTCTGATCCCTTTATGTAACTACCAGAGTGCAAGTTTGAATATTCAAAATTTAATTTAGTGTCCTTCAAAAAGAAAAAATTCTAGTGTTCAGTGGAAGGCTAAGGAACCTCTACTGAAACCAACCCCTTTTCAGGTTTTTATATTCTCTTGCATGCCTTAAATAGTAGGCAAACTAGATCCATCTCTCCCTCCCCTTTTCTCCTCTGCTCACAGAGTTAAGAGTAAAGCATATGAGTTAAACATGATAAGGCCACATCATCAATGCTGAAAATAGCCTGTGTTATGCCTCCAGACCTACTTCTCCTTAAAGGTGGCTGATGGGCAGTTGATGTCAAGATGCTTGAAGTCAGATTTATCTTTATCAAGCATCTAAACAGTTACTTCTGATTTGCTCTTTCTTGGCTTTGGAACTCAGACAGAGAGAGTTGAAATTTTAATGAGCTGTATCTCTAACCCTTTTCAGATTCATAAGAAGTGTTTGGCTTGGTGTGTGGAAAGCACAGCTCTGTCTTACATGTGCCTGACTGCTGAGATGAGAATGCTCTTTGAGCTTTAGCACTTACTAGCAAAGAAACCAATTTGTTCCCAAAATTTCTCATGTCATCATTTGGAAAATAAACACTTGTTTTAAGTATAGAGTCTCCTTATCTGCAAGTTAAGAGAATAGACAAGAAAAGCTTACAGGTTGGGCTGCTTTTGTTGTCATTTGTTGGTTTTTTTTGGTTGGGTTGTTTGTATTTGTTTGTTCGTTTTTCTTACAGCACTAAAACTGATCTGTTCTTTTTTTTCCCAGTTGAAATAACTTTGTTTCCAGGGGTTATATGCCTTGCCCAGCCATCCCTGCCAAATCCAACACATAGTAAGGAAAGATACTTGCACCATGTTGGGCAGCTGTGGGCATTAAGGGGAACAAAGGGTAGCTTCATACTGTACATAAAAGTACTTGAATTTATACTCTTGCAAATGGGTGTTAGAAACCCTGAGGTATTTTCAGGAACTGGGTGAAGTATTGTTTTTGTTAAATCTCATTTTGGCATGAGTTAATCATAGTGTTATTCAAACTAATTTGCCTTCTGTTTTATGTGGGCCTAGAGGTGTTGGGTGGTTATGTGTACATTTTACTTTAACAAAATTTATTTTTATAATGCATTTTATAAAATGGAGTGGTCAAAACGTGTAATTTTATGATGCATGACTGGGTTATTAAACACATTGGAACAGCTGCTAATTTGATATTTTAGATGTGTTTGCCTTGTGTCCTCTTGGGGTATTTTATATTATAAAAGTCAATAGCAACATAAGACTTAGTTCCACACAAAACACAGTTGCAACTAAGTACAGTTGCCACAGCATTACATCAGAAAAAAGATGTTGCCTTCTACTGCAGAACTACACTTTACCAAGCAACTTCAGGGAATAGCATTTGACATCCAGAGAATCATGTGGAAGATTCTGTTTGTTTCAGAAGAAATCCAGAGGTCCTTTCCAAACCCTACCATTTTTTCTGCATGGAGAAAACATCCAGTCACATCCAATGGACACTGCAGCATCCAATTAGCATTTTAACCCTTGTATGTAGTATTTACATGGAAGAATAACTGCTGCTTCTTGACAGAGCTGGGGCACTTTCAGTAGTTAGTCTGCTTTATTCAAATGAGTTTACAGTGCAAATGCCTTAGTGCCAATAATAATAATGTCATGTACAGTTTTTGTAAGCATGTTAGACACGTGAAATCAATCAGAAGCTGTATTTTTCCACCATAAAGTTGTTTAAGCTAGTCATGTGCTTACCACTCAGTATTTGGCAAACATACTAAAAAAGAGGTTGCCTCTTAGAAAGGGCAAGTTTGTTCTTAAAAGAAAGTAGTGTTAAGCAGTTTTTCAACCCCAAAGTTCTGCTCTTTTGGTGAGGAGTAAGGGCTGGGTTGTTTGGTTTTTTTGCCACAACACAGGCAGGTAAGTGTAATTTAAATACACTTCTGCTTTAAATTAATTTTTGCAGTGGAATGTAAAAGTCAAGCAGCATGGGTTATGCTTCCAGGAATGGAAGCATTAGCATACTAGTGCATTATGCTGAATATAATTGTCTTTAAAATATATTACTTCATATTTAGCTCAATGTTACTTTCTCTTCAATAGAAGAGTTGGGGCTATTGGACAGAACAGATTTTTTTTTTCTTCTGTGCTTTGACAGCACAGTTGCAGTGAATTTTGAAAATGCAGTAATAAGATAACCATGACTTGAAGGTTAAAATAGAAAGATAACTAGTAATAATTTTGATCCTGCATCAAGCATTACACAATACATAACTTTCTATCCCCCTGCATGTTAGTATCAACCTAAGAAACAGTAACATAGACAGTATATCTAAAGCAATACATGAGCATTTTGGCTTTCAGCAAAAAATTCCTCACTTTCATAAACTCAGAGAGGTGCAGCAGTTTAACTGAAGTTCCTGTTAGTAAGGACAAGTGGAGCCACTAAGGTCCAGAGATAGAAGAGGAGACAAACCCAGCTGGAGGTTATCTTCACCCACACGGCTGGCCACTTGCTTGTCATTGTTTTAAAATCTGCATCAGGGCTAAAAAAAGTAAAGAAGTCAATTAATAGATATAGAAGGAACCACCCACTAATCCTCACTACCTTGCATATGAATCTGAAGTTAGGACAAGGCAAGAGCCTTTGTGGCAGCACAGTGAGACAGCTAAACCAGCAATACTCCTGGGGCTCCTTCAGAGGCACCTTGTTCTCTCCAAAATCAACCCCTTCACCTCTGTTGCTGTGCAACTCTTCAAGGAAATACTGGAGTGAGCTACACAATATAGGCCCCTGCTCTGTAAGACTGTTTGCTCATTGATACACTATGACAGTCCTGAGGAAAGCAGTTACAAGCTGCAGCAGCAGAGGAGGTGCTCAACTGCTCCCTGCAGACCTAGGAACTCCTCTCTCCAGTTAAGTGGCACATACTGCTGTCCCTGCACACCCTTCCCGGGGTGAATGGCCACTAGCATTAGGCTGGCTTCTGATAAACTGCCCAGCAGGCCACCTTAAACCAGTTTCAAGTTGTGTCCTTCCTGCTACTTGCCTGTCTGAAGGATGGTAACCACACTTCCTCCCCTTATAGCTGTGCAGCAGCCCACCACAACTACAGCTGTTGATACCTCCTTTTTACATCTTAGTTCAGCAACACAAGACTGAAATGACTCTGGTGCATCTGGCATAAAGGCAGCACCTTAAGCAGCTGGGCAGGGGTCTCCTATCCACCTGGAAACACTGTCAGGCACAAATAACCCATCACTTTGTCTTGCTCTTACCTGTACCAGTTCGTGAGTGTCATCATGATGTAAAGAGAGGCAAGAAACAGCATGAAGTGAAAGAAGGCATAGCTGTACTGAACGCCATCCTTCTCGTTATCCTTGACACGGCGCACTTCTCCCTCCTCTGCAGCCCCGCTGCCCAGTCCCACAGTCTCCTCCAGGATGGCACTGTCACTCCCAGACAGTGTCAGCTTGTTCACCTGGCTGTTACTTGAAGAGCGAATGCTGCAATGCAACCCAAAAAGACAACAGTTAAAAACTCCTCCTTTGTTTAGCTTCGTTCAGCTATGTTTGCTAATAAGCAATAAACCACACTGGATGTCAGGGAGTAGCAAATAATTTTTAAAATCCATCTGGAAACAGAGGAAAGCTCCTCAGAGATCTCTCTTCTGAGATTTTTGTTGACCTAATTCAGCGTTCCTCATCCAGGTCTCACAACACACTTTGTTCCATTATCTGAACTGGGTTGATAAAAGTCCATTCATGAGGATAGGCTGCAGTAGCCATATTTGGGCTTGGGACAGAGACAGCAGCTGGTTATGAATAAATGCAGGTACATTTTTCACTAGATCTGGATTCAAACAAAGAAAGGCAGACAAATCCCAATTGTTTATCACTAGACAGCAGTGCTGATCCTACCTGGAATACAAGAGGCAAAGGACAAAGATAATCAATCCAACAACACTCTGGGCATCCCACCACTGTAGGGACTTGGGTGGAGCTGGGGTAGCAGGCACAACGGTGGCATTTCCCGGAACGACTGTGGGTGCAGCTATCTGGGTAATGATGCTCAGCAAACTTGGGTTACAGCTTCGTTCTGAAAGGGATTTCAAGGCAGATTAAAGAACAATGAGCTTTGCCAGCATTTAGCTAAGAAATGATGACAGCTAAGGTTGCAATTTCTCATCCCCTTGAGCTGCTGATCTCTCTGATTCCCCAGAGGCAGCAATATTGAACAGGGAATATTCATAGAATATTTTTCCTTCCTGTAAGCTAGGCAGGGGTGTAATAATTAAACAATACATACATACAATCAGAACGTCCTGGTGCTTCTGCCACCCTCCCCCCCAGATACACCACTTCAGTTGTGCTAAAAGGCAATTTGACAGTTTCAATAAAGTCAGTTTTACTGCCTCACTACACATTATCTAGACAGACCAGCAGTGCCCACCCAGGAATCTGTAATAGCCACCAGCCGTCCCAGCTTTGGCACCAGTGTGTTATTCAAGACAGCCTGTTGCTTACCAGGCTCGTTGGACATGGCTGACCAAGTGAGATACATGGTGTAGAGAGTGATAATCGAGGACTGGAGGAGGCCTGAGCGGGGCTGATGGTCCTGTTCAGAGAGAGGGGAGCGAGCCAAGGTCAAAAGGGCAAGGTTTATTGACAGCTGGAAAGCTTTACCCTACTGCCACCAATTCAACAATGAAAAACTTGGGGTTTTTTTTAGAAATGCACTGGGGTTTGCTGTATGTTTAAAGACCAGAAGAAACTCGGAGTAGTATGATTTATGCAGTGAGCAACTCAAACATGGAAGGAATAAGCAAACCAAATCCAGCTTTTATGTGCCTGAGACTCAGTTATGGGTTCTTACTGAGTTAATCCCAACTTGCCTAACAGTTTGTACGCAGGAATCTAGCAGTGATTTATCTGAGCCATACCAGTTCAGAAATCAAGTAACATGCAACTTTCCCCTCATTCAAACACACACACAATTTCCAAGCCACAGAATCAAGCCAACAAATTCCCAACTTATTTTGCTTTTTCCTAATGGGTTTCTCTGTTCTGCCAGAACATTCACCACTAAAACCACACCAGCAGTCCCACACATGGAAACCAAAGTCCAAAACAATTCTTAGTAAAAAAAACCAACCAGAATCAAGCTTCAGGAAATATCTCACTACATGGCGCACTGGTTTCAGAGCAAGATTAATTTTTCTTTCTTTTAAATGTTCCTATCTAGCATAGCTAGGTAGCCAAAGTTTAAAGTTCTTACGTCTGACTGAACTACAGCTTTCTTACTTTCCTGCTTTGTATGTCAGAAGAAGAAAAAATATTACCTGAACTTTTGGAAGGATAGAAACAACAGAAACAGCAAAGCACAGGATCATATTAATGCTTATGAAGAACTTGTTCTCAGTGCAGCCATCCGGCTTCGTGTAGAAAACATAGAAGAGCACAACAAAAACCAGTGACAAGGTGTAGAACAAGCTTGTGCACGACAGCAGAGCTGGAGGGGAAAAAGAAATTAACTGTTACAACACACAGGTAATTTAACAGGACATCTAAGGGGATTTAATGACCTGCTACCACTAACGGGACTGTCCCTCTCCCCCTCCTGGCAGTCTGGTGCAGAACACAAGACTAGCAGAATGCATTTTTATTAGGTATGGCTAAAGTGCTTTGGCTCAGAAACACAAGAATTAGCACTTGGTAATTCAGCAGTCAGCTGGGGAGCAGGTGCTGATGCGCACGTTGTGTTGTCCTGCAGCCACTGTCACCAGCACAGACTTCCCCGGGACCCCAGGAGGGGAGGTGGCAAATCAAAGTGAGAGATGAAGAGATCCAGGCTACTAGTGCTGCACTCATGCTGCACACGGGGCAAGAGTTGCTTATTATGCCTGGCAGATCTACGAATCACGAGCGTAAAGTATTTTGCATTTTATTTAACAAAAGCAACACTGCAGATATTAATTCCTGATGTTTACAGTAGTGACTCCAGGAGACTGTGGAGTGTAATTCTAGGCATGTTGGCAGACTAGTAAGTGATATTCCACAGAGTTGTGGCCAGGAGTAACAAATCCTTTACAGGTTAGATTCCTACCTGCATACCAACATTTAGTATTTCCCTCCTCCATTCTGTCAACCCAGCTCTCATTCCAGGAGTGAGCAAAGTCCACAAGAAGCACCAGCTGGATAACAATGAACCAGAAGGCTCCAAAAATACCAATAACAAACCAAGCTAGAAAGGGAACAAGAAAAACAGGGTTAGCTTTCATCATCTGCATGCTACCCCAGTTTAAAATAAAGTTACCCCAATTTAAAAATAAAAAAAGCTCTTAATTATACTGCAGACAAATCATGAAAAAATTTAAAACCATATTCAGAAATGCAGATGCTGCTAATCCCTTTGGCCCCCATCCTGCCAAAGCACATGAGGAGTCCCAACTATTCAAGGACACAGCCTGACTCAAGCTGAGCATGGGAATGTTTAGCCCAATGTGTTTTCAGAATGAATGCAAAATCTAACACAGGACTTCTCTGGTACGTAAGAACCATCGTGCCACACTTCTGAGGATCAACAACCCTTTCAAGCTCCTGTGATGTGGCCAGACAGTAAAGTTTCTTGCACAGATTTTTCAGAGAGTCTAGGGAAGTATTTATCACCTGCCAGTGTTCTGAGCTGCCTCTAATCTAAAGTGTGTCGGAAGATTCAACCCAGCAGTGATTGTGTCACCGAGTTATTAATGCCCACCACCTACACACCTGAAAAAAAGATTGCTTATTGCCCCAAATTCAGCTGATCACCAAAATACTGGATGAAGCAACACACCCTAAAGAAGCAGGGCAGAATCTGTGTCTTCTACCAGATAACTTTCACTCTCACAGCTATAGCCTGGGACATCCGTGAGAAGGTTTGAGTTCATTAAACAGAATTCCACAATGACATATTAACTGTACCTCTTGTGAAAGGCCCTTCAGGAATGTAAAATGCTCCAACCATGACAGCCACGATGGCAGCAATTTTGAAGAACCAAAACCTTTAAAAGAAAAGTTGAAAATACTGTTCTTACTCTCCACACAACAGTATTTTTTAACATGATCTGAGATGAGTGTCTAACAGAAATGTAAAGGAAAAAGCTGTATTTAGTGGGATTACAGATAAAGCTCTTCACCCACTCAGGGGGAGAGGGTGAATCAACCATCAGTACAATGGAGACATGGACTGACAGAAACCTCAAAGTTCAAATACTGAGCGCTGCACCTGGGACAGAAAAACCCTTGTTCAACAGGACAGGCTGGGGGCTGACTGGCTAGAAAGCTTTGCTGAAAGAAGAACTCCTGCTCCAGCAAATGGGATGTGAGCCAGCAGCTCATCCTGGAGGAGAGGAAGACAAACTGCACTGCTCAGCTTGGAGAAGAGAAAAGGGAGGTCTAACTGCTAGTTCCAGCTGCCTAAAAGGAAGGTGCAAAGCTGACAAAACCAGACTCTTCTTAGAGATGCACAGCGGAAGGACAAAAGGCAACATAAGCAAGTTGCAAAAAGAGAAACTGCAATTAGATACTGAAAAAAAAAACCAAACAAAATTGCACAGGTTGCCCAGAGAGATCAAAGCATCCCCATCTTTCCAGACATTTAAAATCAGCTAGATGAGACCCCAGATAACTGGAGGTCCTGCTCTAACCAGGAGGCCTGATCATATGATCTCCAAAGGTCCCTTTCAAATTAAAGGATTCCAGGAGAATTCAGTCCTCTAGCCCAGAACTAGTTCAATCAGTTAATGAGATGATTAACTGATAAATCAGTTAAACCAGTGAATCAGAAACCACTTTCTGCTGGCTTACTGAGTCAACTGGCTTAGTGAATGACCCAGTGAGTGCTAGTGTCAACGCAAGGCTGGTGACATCAACTAGCTGAAATCCAGCACCTCTGTGGGAATGCAGCAAGGTGCCCAGTGTGGCCTTTATGGCTACCCAACCTCAGAGCAGTATCAGCACACTGAACACGTTCCATAAATCAGAAGCTTTTAGGAGACTAGAGTGTTACTCTGTATTCCGTTTAAAATAACCTCAAGGCTGTCAGTACACACACAATTTGCCACTGTGTTCAGCAAAGAAGCACGAGAGGAAACAAGCTGGAAGACCAGACAGCTGGCTCACACACGTACCCATTGTGTACTGAGGCTCTTGGATCATTGCTTGTTTTCACTCCTATCATGAGCAGACTGAAGAGAAAGAAGAACACTGCCATGGCAAAGCTGATTCGATACACAGCTCTGTATCCAACAAACGCATCACAGCTGACAAAGCCATCCATGTGTGGTATCAGAGTATGAAGCCCCTCATCACAAAATCCAGGTATCTGAGTAAAGACATATTGAGCTGTGAGTTTACATATGCATTTGCAGTGACATTCTTTAAGCTTAAAGAAGCCTTAGCTAAGGCTCTCAGGCAGCTGTCTTCTGGGAGGTCTGATAACAAAAGACCTTGTGCTCAGCTGGCCTACAAAGACTTTATTATCATCTTTCTTTACCAATGTCATCACTTAAAGCATCCAGGAAGGTTAAGACACCAAAGCAGCAGGCCTCTGATAATGACTAACTATCTCCAGGTCTGGTGGGGTTTCAGCAACCAGGCAGGCACTTAAAAAATGCACATTCACTGAATTTGCTCTTTCAGCAGAAGCTGCTCCGTACCCAGAGTCTCTTAACCA
>VWZY01006583.1:56270-70467 GCA_013399075.1 Chloroceryle aenea | reverse complement strand
TACCCCAGTTACCGCCAGGGCACCGCTAAAACACAGCCCTCAGTACCACATCTCCACCCCTCCAGGGGTCACGGGGTCTCCACCCCTGCCCTGGGCAGCCTGGGACAGCCCTGGAGGGGAAGAAATTGTTCCTCAGCTCCAACTTAAACCTCCCCTGGGCCAACGGGAGGACGGGTCCTCTTACCTTGGGTTCCAGGGGGGACAAGGCATTACTGGGCACGGTGACAAATGTCATGTCCATGCCGAAGTTGCATCGAAGCTCTCGAGCCTTTCAGAGGTGGGGTTTCTCCAGGAGACATTTCTGCATCAGGTCACACCGGGCTCCATTCACGTTTAGAAGGTGCACGGCTGTCAAGGGTAGAGATGTGCTCCTTTCAAATGGAATGGTGTGCAATGAGCCTGTTGTGCTGGGGCCCGGAGAGCAGGGGCCTCTCTGGCCGTGGATTCCCAGCACACTGCGATACCTGCGCTTGGGAGGTGTTAAGCAGCTCAGCGACCATGCTCCTCATCACTGAAGTCTGAGGGCAAAGAAAGGGGATGAGAGGTGTCTGTGAGGATGTAACAACAGCAAGAAAGCGACATGTTCACAGAGAAATTTAGAAAAGCAGTTTGGAGCTATTTAATTAACATCAGTGTTGTACAATATCAGAGGGCAGGGTCAGAACTGACAGGTTCTGGTTAGAGGATATATTCTGGCTATCGCAATTCCAGCTACCCCACAGCACTTCCCACTGGGTCAGACTCTTTCTTTCATTGAAGTCCCTTTCCAAAAACCTACTTCCATTATAGAAAGGGACAAATAATCAGAACAACAGTTTTATTGCCATCTAAAATTACCAGGGAATGACAAAAAGCACACAGGAAACTAGCCACTTATTCTCCACAGCAGCTTTAACACCCCGAATACATGAACATTATGTTAACAGTACCATCTCTCTTGTAATCAGCCTCATTCATGAAGACGTACAGGCTTCCTTCAGAAAAAAGGATCACACTATAAATCATTGAAACTGTGCTTCCTCCAGATAACAGATGAGCCTTTACTTTATTATTAGCATTTTTATTACCCTTTTGAGTGCACCAGCTGGATCTGCAAGGAGGCTTTTGCCACATCCCTGCTGCTTCACTGTTTGTTCACATGAATGTGCGCAGAATAAAGGCAGAACCCAAAATTCTAATCGGAACTTTCAAGTAATCATGGGTAAATAATTTATTAGGTATATTACTAATAATTTCATGGGTATATTACTAATACAGTGATGAAACACAGCTAAATCCTGAGTCTTGGAGTGTTTTCTCCACAGGAAATTTATGAGGCGAATAGTTTTGTTAAGTACTGTGGGATTCTCCACTGGATTATGCTAGGGAAAGACAAAGGATACAGATAAAAAGCTTTTACCTTCCACTGTCCACATGACAAGAGCTTTCGATGGGCTGTTTTTACTTCCCAACATAAACCCCCTCTGTTTCTGCATAACATCACCTCAAACCACACGTGTTTAACGGGAGATAAGGATGAAGTCAGCCTAGTGCCTGTCAGCTATGGGAAGAGACAGGATATGGCAGGAGGTTATCCTTGTCTGTACAAAAATACCCCGCTCTGGTGTGTTAATCAGCGCTGACAGCAGAATGAAATGGTCTATCTATACAGTACATCCCATGCATATCTGTACGTTAGTTGAAAAGCTGAGAATAAAGCCCTTGAAATGAGGTAATGTTTTAAGGAAATGTGTCAGACGTAGTCATTTGAATGTAGTTCTCTGCAGTTCTTTGTGCGACTGAGCTCATAAAAAAATGTCACTCAAGCTTGTGCGTTAGTGCTATTCTTGTTAATCTCAAGGGTCTCCCTTTTGTGATAACAAAAATGCAGAAATTTTCCTGATGTTCCCCAGAGTATTTGAGGGACCCTGCTCTGTGTGAGCTGCATTTTTGCAGGCAATTGTCCCATAGGCAGGTTATAATCAAATAATCCTTTGACCATCCAGAATCTTCCTGTTGGGTAAAGGGAACTGCAAATTGGAACGGCTGTATCAAACTAACTGTGAAAATTAAAAATCATATGTGGTCTGTGTTTGTAGAGTAGCGTTGCCTTGACCCATCCACAGGTCTAAACATCTTACTGTGCTCCTGCCTCATATATTTCCAGTTTCTTTCTAATACAACCTTCCCAACGGACTCCTGTAAAGTGTTTGTCTTTATAGAGTATTTATAACTCTGCTTTGATTGGATCTCCAGAGCATAAAGAATTACAGTTTTCTTTAGGGACAACTGCTTTTCCAGGTGTTCGGTTTAGGCTTTGGGTTGAGCTCTATTTCACCATCCAGGTTTTAAACCATGCTTTGAGAGTAGCCATCAAAGTCCTCCATCTGTGAGGGAGTTAGTCCTTAGACAATGGGCAGGATACTGCTGTGGCTGAAACCACCAGTGGGTTTAATCAGTCCGAAAATGGGCAGAGTTAATAGCTTCTACAAAATCATGATGTTCTACTGGGGTAATGTCATCCCAAGTATAAATATTGTTAAGTTTATGGAACTCCCGGGTGAGTTTCCCTGGGGTCTAATCTAATCACATGCTGTGCACAGAGGGACTCACTCGCCACTGGCACGCAGAGACCAACGTGTGCTGTCTGCTGTCCCTCCTGGGGAAGCGCAGGTGACTGCTGCCAGCAGCGTGGCTCTCCTCTGCTCGTGGGCTGGCTGTACACTCTCAAGCACCTATAATTTGAGAGCAAGAAAAATCAACCTAGACCACTCCGTCCAGTCTTCAAATATGCAAGCTGCTTTTCTCCGCAGTCCTTTGCTCACGATTCTATAATTCTCCTCTTCCCTTGGCTGTGTGCTCTGTGACTGCATTAGCACCTGCCTCTGCACTTCTTAGACTCTCTATTTTCCTATCATGTCATGGAGATGTGAGTCATCTTATTTGTGATCCGCTGAGCTGAGTGAGAGTCATAGTAGAGTTGTGCGCTTCAAGGCCATTAGTAACGCTGCTAAAACTTGCATAATATATTCTTCTGTGCCTAAATCCCTGAGAGATTGAGTAACTGTTTTCTTTTTCACCCCAAATGACTATGCAACTGGATGAGTCACTGCTGTTATGACAGAGGAATTGCCATCTTTGTGCCTTTGCAGTTTTGTTTGGCCAGAAATTTATTTTATAGGACACCTTTGTTCAATCTCTAAGTTCTTATATATCACCAGAGACCTCTTCACTGACTTCAGTTTACATCAGACCATGTGCTCTGGTCTGGAAACTGAGTAAGTTTAGGTTATTGGTAAAACAGATGGAGAGAAATGTTCACTTTTATCCAAGCTGTTTCATTTCATTATTTATGGAAGCATAGTGACACTTAAATGTATTAAAAAGAATTTAAATATTAAATAAAAAAATATTAAAACCCAAACCAACTAAACCAAGCAGAACCCAACGAGAGATATACTGGAGGGGATGTGTTGTACGAAAGATCTGCAGTGACATCTGTGAATGAACCATGGAAGGGACTAGCACTAGCAGCAGATGGCTGGTGAAAAGGAGGAGGAAGCAAAAGGTGGCCTTTTGTGATCAGTGAAAACAGGATCCCTGCAAACAGCATGGGATGCTCAGAAGGCCCCACTGGGATGCAGGATCTGACCCAGAACAGGCTGGCACTGTTGGAGCAGCCTTAGCCCTGCACTCCCTTAAGCTGATGATAAATGTCCCAGGAGGGGCCTTGCAGCCAGAGGCGTTGCTGGAGCCTGGCACTGTCCCCATGCCCAGGCAGGGTGAGCACAGAGCCAGCCATCAGCCCCTGCCCCACCTGGCAGTACTGATCGAGGCTTGGTTTGGTGCTAGAGCCCCTCGGGAAGCACAAGGCAGCAAGGCTTCTGCTTTGGAGTAGCTTCTTCAAGAGTCAGTAGCCACAACACCAAACTTCTCCCTAGGCATTGTCCAACCACACTTACAAATGTTGCTGAGTTTCTTGTTTGAAATATTGTGACAATTTTTCCTTGCCTGATATATTTTTTTTTTATTAAGCCAGGATTTATTTCCCTTGTCTCTGTGACCCCATCTCTCCCATGAGTGCCTGCCCAGCTGGCCAGCCTTCTTCTATCAGCAATCACTGCAGCAGAACAGCTTCTAGTGAAACGATAGTGGGAGGAAAAGTCAGGAATTTCTGGATTTAATCCTGCCTGGAGCAGTGACGAGTTATGTGGCTTTAGGTGAGCCACAGGACTACATGAGTCAGTCTGTAATGTGAGAAAACGAGTATATCTCAGAGTCATGGCAGACTCTGTTCATTCATCTTTCCACACCACTTAAAATCAGATGAGTACCTGACCCAATTTTATCTTGTATTTAAAAGAGCAGAACAGGAAGATACTGGCCACGGTCATTTCTTTTACCTGGAGATTTCTTTTCCTTTCTTTTTCCATTGTCCCTCACACTGGTACTGCTGCTTTCCGAGATGCTCTGAAGCTCATGAAATAGTTTTTTTCTCATAAATCACATCAATCCTGCTGGCGTACCAGCTGACATTTCAGATACTGCATTTGTGCCAGGAAGAATTTAGCATGTTACAGTTGCTTATGTTGTTGTATTTTTTTTTTAAAAAAGGGAAAACAGTTCCTTCCTCTTGTGTCTCAACAGAGAGACTGTTTCTCCTTGAGGAAGGAGTTCACATGATCAAATAGATGCGTCAGATAATTCCCTTCCCACGTTTGATATGTGCTAAGTTGGATGATTGTTATTCCAAAGCTGATGGCTGGGATGGCATTTTTTTCTTCTGTTCACAAGCTTTAAAGAAATGAAGTCTAAAATTAATTCCTTCAGCTCAGAAAGACTCATTAACCAAACACTCTTGACTGTGTTATCTTCACAAATATTTCTCCCTGTTTGTTTGTTTAAAGCTGGCCAAGAGTTCCAGAAATATTTTTAAGATAACAAAAATGGGCATCCAGATCAGAAAGGAACTCTGTATTTAGAAACACTGAAATACTACTGGGGGGTGGCTGTGCTGTTAACTCTTCTCCAGTTTCTCTGAACCTCCATGGCACTGGAGAGTGAGTCACGGCATTCTGCTTTTTATAAATGTTTTTCCCATCCTGAACGATTTAGAAAGAAAAGTACCCTAGGGGAGTCTAATAATACAATAGTATCTCTAGTCACATCGCTGGGTTCAACAGGGCTGCTGCCTGAGAGAGTCTAAATCCAGAGGTTTGCCGAAGGCAGCGCAGGGCAAGAGCTGACAAGGCTCTGTGTTCACCGTGTCCGTGTGTGCTGGGGGCAGAAACAGCCACGAGCTTAATTCTGGAAAGGCAGGAAGGGGAAAAACTGAAGGCTGAGTGTTGGTTAATCAGGGGATCTTACAAACCAGCCTCCTGCTGCAGAACACACTTGAGAACACTGAGCCTTTACTACACATCCACAGATTTCTAAACTGGGCACTGAGGGTGTCATGTTATTGCAAACTTGAGTGTCCACAGGACACAAAAGTGGGGCATCTCACTCGACATGACCTCCACAGGGGTTTCAGTGGCAAGAGCAGAGTGATTTCCCCCTAAGATAAGTAATAGTTGGGTTCTGAATTTGCTGTATTTGTGAAATAATGGCAGACTTTTATTTTCAGGCTCTAAAGGACAGCTTACAGTATTTAACTGAAATATGTATTAGCTGCATTTTTAGGGGCTTGTGCAGACCTCACTGCCTTGACAGGCCCATAGTGCAGTTCTCATGGAGATTTTCTTTTTAAAGCTGTTTTTCTCAAACACATATTTCACACCCTTACAGTCCTCGGACAAGTTCATGCAAGAGGCATCAAACCAAAGCAGAAATGGACACACTGGTGCCCCTGTGTACATCAAAAAATGTCACCACACTAGCAGTGGATTCTGGGCTGAGAAATAGTCCCTGCAAGAGCAGAGAGGTTTTGGTGAGATACAACAGTAGAAGAGAGGTGCCTCCACCCCTTTCCTGTTTGGATGGATTTTGTTTCCCTGCCTTGAAGCTGCCTACAAGGTCAGTATCTAATCCACAGTAGTTACCCAGCTCTCCCTCTAGCCAGTGAAGATGGACAGACAGGATGAACTGTCCGCTGATATCTGATCTTATCCTGGCCTCTAGTTACTGTCACAGAAACTTTGATGTCTTATTTTTAGATGAGTCTTTGTGGCTTTAGAATGCAAGTCTGATTGTAGCCAGATACTAATTCAAGTGAAAAAAAAATAAAGTGCAAAACCTGATGCATGGTGGTCAGCAAGGAATGTGCTGGGCAGCAGTAATCTCGACTCAATCATCTGTCTGTAGGGGTTGAAATTTAGTTGGTGTTTTATGGTTAGGCACCAGCTGGTGTTAAGATGTTGCTTAACCAAAGAGCCGCTATTTACCATTAATAAAACCAGTACCATGACACATTCCTTATGGCGTAGAAGTGCTATCATATCTTGGCAACGGCAGCAGGAGGAATTATTCTGCCTGGCTAGCAGTCTTGTCTTCATTGTAAAAGGAAAAATAATGAGGCTATAATTACCCAGCTTGGAACTATATGAACCCAACTGAAAATGCTGAATGATGAAAGATGACTCCTAACAGCTTCCCAAACTTAGCTTGTTTGGATACCATCACTGACAGTGCCAGTGTCAGCTCCTGGCTCTCACTGGCGTGGATCCATAGCCAGCAGGCACAGCTCAATTGTTTGTATTGTGGTGGTGTCCCAGTTTGAAGCACTGTTGAACAAATAGTGATAAATATACCACCAGCCTTGCCAAAATGACCCGTTTACATGAGGAAGTCAGGATGCAGGAAATGAGGGTGAAATTCATAGCATACAAGCCCCTCCATATTAATTCTTGGGTTAAAGAACCTTATCATGGAGTGGTTTGCTCTAAATTAGCAATTACTTTGCAGGTGAGATCACAAACTCCTTCCAACACCCAACATTTCAATACCAAATCTATGAGATTTCTCTAATTTTGCATCTTAAATCTAATCAGTAGATTCAGTGAGACATTTTTTTCCCCTTTTGTGCAAATAAAGATGGGAAAAGGGAGGTCTGTTACTCCATTAATTCTAGTTCTCAGCTTCACACAATGTCTTGTTAGCCAGCGATGCAACAGCTAGTAGATTTTATTCCCAAACTGGTTTAGAGACTGAAAAGCTGGTGACCTTCTGCCTTCAACACAGAAACACTGTGTTTGATGGAGCTGTTGGAGAGACAAGTATGAACTTCCTATAGCAATGAAGAGCTATAAAGGAATGATTCTAGGTGCCCAACTGGCCCAACTCATCCTTGAAAACTGCTGAGATGTAACTGACTGATATGTCACAGTGCCTAGAGATGTAGATAAATAATAACTAAAAGAGGTCTCTTAGTCCAAATAAAGAGCATTTTCCTTCTTGGTTGCTCATTTTGAGTCCTCATTCCTACAGGAAAGCAGGCAGTGCTTCTGTGGAGCACACGTCTTGTCCGAACAGTGAGATCTCCTGCCGGTTGCCATAGCGATGGAGAGCTGAGGCCACTTGGGGTAGTGATTCTGCACTGCATCACCCATTCAGTCCAGCATCCCCTTGCTTAGCCACTCCGGTCCCAGCAGCTCCAGCCAGCTTGAGAAGGGCAGCTTCCAAATCATCCATCTGTAGAGGGCCATTTTGCAGATATTTAGCTTGCTGTAGAAGTTGCTCCCTTGAACATGCCTTTGCAGGATGGCCAACCTATAGACATGTGCTGGAATATAGAAATATATCTGTCCCTATAGAAACAGTAGCATAACTATCCTACTGATGGCTTGCATACAAAGATGAAAACAATCACTTGGGAGATGTTATAAAATGAAATTATTTAATCCACAAGATTGAGTAGCAGCTAGGACCTCTATGAAAACATGAAAATCTGTATCCAAAAAGCTGTAATCCTGCATAAAAGTGAAAATTTTACACCTGTCCAGAAGACCCCAGACCAGCTTTGGGAGAAAGCAAGAATCAGAAACTGATACTGTGAATTAAGGGAGTAAGTGGAACCCTTTAGAAACTGGAAATGCTAGAAGGACCACATAGGAATAGTCAGAACACACAAAGCAGTAAATAAAATACATCTCAAGAGCAGCGGGGAGTAAGACTGGCCATTATTAGGTGAGGAAGGTCTGCTGGCAGAGACACATGAGAGCATCGGGCTGTCCATCTGTGGTGGACATGGAGGAGCTGCCAGTAACAGTGTGGACAAGGGTAATGTTCTGGGCTGGGTGATAATCTGTCTCTGTAGTGGTCATTTAGCCTTCTGTCCTTCCCCCAGCGGACTGCCAGCAGGAGATGATAATGCCTCTTCTCCTGTATTGTCTGTCTGGGCTATTGAAAGGAATAAGCTTTCTGAGGGTGGGACTATGCCTTAATATCTACAGTAGGGATGAAGTGTGGCATCTCAGTCTGAGACACTGGTGTAACACCAGAGGATCACTTGAGAACTGGTGGATCTGCCTCCTGGCAAATCTCATGCCCCACAGAATCCCATGTTTCTCCCAGGAACAAGCACCTACTCTGCCCACACAGTCAGTAAGGAACAACAGGGTTNCATATGCAGGGTGGCCCTGTCACCTTTGCTTGCACCTCCCTGTGTCAGCCACTACACCCCTGAGCAACACCTGAAACCCAGGGCAGGTTCCCAGCACAGTGCTGGGAGCAGAGGGCTGTATGCAATGCCCGAGTGAAATGCACGCAGGTCACTGGGAAACCCTGTCTTTATTTCATGCACACTGTCAGCACAAACAGAATATTTTGTTCCCTGACCAGAACATGGAGCTCTTCCCATGGAGCGCTTGAACTCCTGCTGCTCTCAGGACAAATCACAGGGATACTCCACCTCCCCTGCCTTAGTCTTTATGGCCTCAGGAACAGCTAGAACAGATAAAGGGCCCTCGGTCTAAGGGCATGACATGGCACAGAACACAGGACCAGCCTGGTTGAGCTTATCCTGGAGTGACCAGCTGCTTCAGGAGAAGGCATCTAGTTACACTGACCCCCTGAACGAACTGACAAGGAAAGCAGAGACTCATGCCAGGATGTTAGGCTGTATTTTTTCCCCGACCATAGGTAGAGAGTGAATGTGGTGAAGCCTGAAGATGGCAGCTTTTTGACTCCCAGTGGAGGATTAATAACCTGATTCCACACCATTCAAAAGCAGAAGAACCTCGTTCAGAGTCCATGGAATAAAAATCACATGAAAGCCCATTTAGCTGAGAGCACATCTCAGAATCAAAATATTTACACGGCTTCTGCACATCTGCAACAGCAATCCCAGTCTCGTTGCCAAACAACGGGGAAAAATCACAACTGTTGGCTGGGTAGCTCTGGCATTGATTATAAAACTGACAGAGATGACTATTTTCATCTCATTTATTTGCTTATGCCTTTTCTCTCCAAAAGGGAGAAACACAACTGCCAGCCCAGCCTGATGCTTGTTTTCTTCCAGCTACCACCTCCAGCAGAAACAAGGACAAAGGGAAGGAGTTACCTGCATGTGGACCTCAGAAGAGCTCCTGCTTCCCTGACAGCAAGACCTCAGCAGTCAGCGACAGTCAACTTCAGCCATACCTCTCTCACTGCGCCTTCTCATTCTGACAGTTGGTTTTATCTCTTTCTATACATCTGAGCCTTCTTAGCAAGCAGAATGAAACTATTTAGTAAATACTCGCGTATCCTCCTCACCCCCTGTTTCCTAAGCCAACAGAGATGTTGCTATTCACCCCGTGCCCCAGAGATGAAAGCTTTTACCAGCAGGATGATTTTCTGTTGAAGCATGTGCTTGGATGCATGACCTTTGTGGGTTTACACTGAAGAAGCTTCTGGATTCCTCTAGACAAACAAATCCCTTACCAAGCAGGATTTATGCTTGTTTTGTAGTCTTTGTGCCGCTAGCCAGCTGCCGCGCTTTCTCCTATCACCAGCAGGTAAAGTGCTTCTTATATAGGGTGTGGAAGGGAGTTTGTAATGGGCTTCAGGACCCTTTGGGGGGAACGTGGGGCACAGGGCAGTGCTGTCGCTGACTGACGAGCCTGGCTTGCCACAACAGCCGAGTTTGAGACCTGCTTGTATTTGTGGCAGCTGCAAAGAGGTAACCCTCTAGGGATTTATTTTGCAAAAGCCTTTGGACAGAAGGAATTTTGCAGAAATGATGGATTAGAGGGTGCGTGTCCACAATGGGCTTTTAGCAAAGGCTTTGAACACGACTTTGGAGACTACAGATAAAAAAAGTTCCTTTCTTTTCCAAACTGAATACATTCCCTAGGGAAAAGGAGGGGGAGGGAAGTAAGTTTGGACTGAGGCTCCAACCTATCTGTCTAGCTGGGACAAACCTTTTGGAGGTGTTTGGCTCAGCAGACAGAGCGATAAGGGCCCTGGGGAGTAGCAGCTGGGAATGGGGAAGGGATGAGCTAGCGGAGTGAAAATGCCCAGAAGCAAAGCACAGCCACTCACTTTGCAGTGAAAAGCTTTATCATCTCTGCATAGATTACTAGCGCTAAAAATAGCTCCAGCTCAAAGTAAACACTTACTTGAGCATGCTCTGCCCTGCTGGCATGTCAGCCCCACACTGAGCCACCATGCCAGCCACCGATACACGTGCCCCCCAGCCCCGGCACTGAGAGGGGCTCCCCACTGCCAGGTTCAACCCTTTGACCCTGCCCACTGATAGAGGTGACCCTGGAGGGGGTTTGCTAATGAGTTCAGCCTCATTACAAGATTTTTTTGATGTTTCACTTGTTGATGAACCTTTCTGGATGAACAACTTCTATAAAAACAAGATGGGTTTGAATGCCAAGTAATTCAGTCAGACATCCTGACACCCACTCTTCCTTCACCCACAGTGAAACATGTCCTTCCTTTGACAGCAAAAAGTGGCTTCTAACCAAAGCTGCTCTTACCTATTGGATTCTCTTCTCATTAACCTCTAAGTGCAAGCTGTTATTTGATGGCTTAAGACATTCTTGCTTTCCTTAAGGAGCACAGCAAACTGTTGAAATACGTTCTGTGGGGTTTTTTTTGATCAAAAGTCTATTTAAAGCATTTATTTGTGGGGAGGAAGTCTGGAAAAAAAAATCAGGTTGTCACATTTTTTCCATGCGTATCTTGTGCCATTCCACATTTCCTTGCAATCTCGATGACATCAAGTGACACAGAGAGCCTAATGCCTGAGAAATGCACTGGGAAGCTGCTCTTACGTGAGGAGGTTCCATGCTACAGCAGCGGGCTATCGCAGTGCTGCTCTAACCCCAGCAGCATGAGCTTCTGAGGGAAGCAAGGCTCAGGCTGTGAAAACATTCAGGTCAGAGGCAGGTCAGACCCTTCTGAAGTGACAGCTTCTCTTCTTGGTCTTTGGAGCTTCCTGGAGAGTTCTTTGTGGCAGTGTTTTTTTCTTGCTGGATCAGGCAGCGTGCAATCCAGCACCACAGCACTGCTCTGGGGGTGGGTTTCTTTGAGTTAGCCCCCTCAGGGACAGTCTCACCTCATTTTGACACTTGCCCTACAAGATTGCTCTGTCTTTGTCCCTCCTCCAGCTAAAGTTTGACAGTCAATCCAAGGGACAGGTTCTTACTCTTCCCTGAGTTGTGCTCTCTTGTCCAGTACTGGGTGAAGGTGGTACCCACAGCATGGGCTGCAGGGCATCACAGGACCATCCCTTCCCTGGGCTGTTGCTCTCTGCATCCCACTCTGTGATGCAGAACTAAAAGAAAAATCACCACCATCCCCTGCAGACCAACTGCACAGTCAACAGCAGGAGCTGACTGAGCAGAGCCAACCCTCCTGTTGTTCAGGGCGGCAATGGCATTACCTCCAGTGCTAGACCACACAGGACACCACAGGATAAAGCAGGTGGATGCAACAGGCAGCAAAAATCTCACCAAAGGCAAACGTATTAGTAAAGTTGAAGCGATTGAAGGCTGATTGTGGCTGCAGCTGAGTCAGTTGGCTCAAGGCTGTAATACCACCCCTCGTGCGGAGCGTGCCGTGCCAGGCGGCTGTAACATCCTCTCGCCACAGCTAGGCAGGAATCGCATTGACTCCCAGCCCACACCTCCGGCTGAATGTCTCATGGTGTACAAAGCAACAGGACAAGAGGTGGTGAACCTGAGAAGTAGCTAGAAGTTCAGGTGGATTTCCAGAGAAAAATGTCAGCTTTCATTTAAAAATAAGGAGGCTGAATACATTAAAAGCCACACATTTGTATCCTAATGTGTTAAGATTTCAAGCAAAAATTTTTGTCATCTCAGGATTTACTTCCCCCCCCAGAAAAAAATTAGATACATTCTGTAGAAAATCCCAAACTGCATTTTTCTACTTAAAGACTTTTGATGAAAAACATTTGACCAGTCCTTGTAGAGGATAATATTGGATGAGAAGGTCACTGGGAGGACACGTGAGCGTGCACAGAAAAAGACAGACTCTTTGAGGGATGCTTTGGGAGGCTTGTTCCCAGGACCAGACACACAGGACTGGGAGCTCTGATTAAGACAAGACGTCTTATTTTAAAAATTCCTATAACTGTGCTCCTGGCTTTCTCATGGGCTTTCCCGTTGCCATTGCTAGATATTGCTTGCATTGTAGTGGTGCTGGCTACGGCCAATCAAGAAAATGCCTGGGCTGCTGGAGCAGCATTTGCATCCTTGCCAGATTTGGCCTTCAAACCCCACAGTCCTAGAATTAGCATAAAGCTGCAGCCTCCTGAATCGCTTTCAGATACAAACTGGAGTAAAGACAAAACTAAAGCCCTGGCCAGACCACAATAGCAATGTCCCAAGGCCACACTGGTCCCTCAGCACAGTGTGGTAGAGCCCTCCTCCTTCCACTGCATCTCACCAAGACTGCAGGGTGCTGTAGTGAATCTCTCACCATACATTCGTGTAAGTAGTAACGGGTGACTCAAAAGCACTGGAGAGAGATGACTTTCTGCTGAGTGATACAATTCAGGAAATCAGTTTGTCTTCCCAGAATTGGTTTCAAATAATCCCAAATTGCATCAGGAAGGCAGAGCTACACGAGGTCTGTTTGGGGATGCCCCAAGCATGGGTATGGCTTGCTCTGCTGAGGTTCAGTCCCCTTCCTCTGTGCCTTGGTATTGTCAACAGGGTGCTCCCTGCACTGCCTGCTGCTTTTGCTGGTGTTTGCATCTCTTCCTGCGTACGATGGTGGGAATGCGGGTATCTGTTGTGGCACACAGTGTGGTTTTGAGTGTACACAAACTGATCCTGTCTGGAGGATGGAAGGCCAGTGGAGGTGAGGAAAGGAGAGGCCAGTGCTCCTCAGTGGCACCCAACAGCTCTGGGGCCCATCTGTCACAGGAGAGGTGCAGGATGGCAGAGATGCCATTTCTGTGCCTGTCTGGTGCTCAGTGGGACGGCAGGTTGGGAGAGCCAAATCCTCATGGCTCACACTGCGGTCTTTGCTCACAACCTGAAACAAAAGCTCATCTAGCTGGAGCCAGGACTGGATCCTTGTCAAACACCCTTTGTACTCCCCAGTCGAGTTGTGCCACTTGTCCCACTTACAAAGCCGAGGACCAGAGTGTCCTTACAGCAGGGATGGAGTGTCTCTGGGCAAAGCAATCAGCACTGATGGGCCCTGTTCCAGTCCAGGTGTTCAGACAGGAGCAGGCAGTGATACGTTCACCCTTGCATGCTCACACACCTTCCCACCACACTGGTAGGGCTGATGTGACACAGGGAGGTAACGATGCCACCCAGAAGAATATTCCTGGGGCCAAGAACAGCCAAAACTTCCTCTTCTCCTGAAGTGCCCCCGAGCTTGCAGAGACCTCCCAGGCTGCGCTTCACATCAGGGTGGATACAAAGGAATGCACTTGAGATGTGGTATTGCCTTGTCTTAAGCACCATCCCCCCTTAAATCCAATGGCTGTCACCAGCTTTGCATTTGACCCCCAAATAAGGCTGGCACCCAGAGGCAGATAACCTGAAGCACACTTGGATTTAACCCTGTGAGAGTCAGGGGAGCAAAAGACGCTCTAAAAAGACACAGTTAATTTTTTGCTTGGGGGACACTTCCGCAGCCCTTCGCCTGGTACAAAATAGCTCAGGCTGCACGGGGTGTGATGGTGCCTTTGGCCAGGTCCTGGCGAGAGGACGATCGGCGGGGTGCAGCTGGGGTGTACCTGGGGGGGACACGCTGGAGAACCCCGGGGGAGCCGCGGGCGGGAGGAAGCACCCAGCAGCGCCAGCCG
>VWZY01006583.1:33261-53142 GCA_013399075.1 Chloroceryle aenea | reverse complement strand
TGTTAACACTGAGATGAGAAATTGTCACATTTCTGCCCTTTTGAAGGATGGTGCTTGGGAAGAGAAGGATATGTGAATGGATCCTCAACAGCTGGATTCACTGATAGTGAAGATCTAGGTAAAATGGCCCTTCAACATGGATGCACCAGTAGTGCTTAATAAATCTTGAGCACAGGACAGGACCTTGAGTTCTTCAGAATGAGCACCACGCAGATGTGTATGTTCCCCATGTCAGCATTTTCAGGGACACTTTTCAGAGAGCACAGACTCAGGTGGCTCCAAGAACTGGAGACCACTATAGCTCCCAGACAGCTTGGTCATAACATTCATAGGCATGCATCTTCCAACCACCTGGCAGTTCTGTACTCAGAGGCTGATTCTGAGGAGGTGCACAGCCACAGGGTGAGCTGGAATGCAGAGTTTTGCCTTTTTTCTTTATCCTCTCATTCCAGAGAAAAGTAAATCTGCTTTTGATCCCCCTCAGAGGCATACCCACAGGCACACAACCCAGCATAACTGTGGAAATCGTTTTCCAAGTTGCTAACATTTCCTGATCTCCCACATTTCAGAGCCAGTTCCTGCAGCACACTGCTGTGCATTAATCCCTCCAGCCTGTTTGAGCAACCAAACACCAGCATTATATTCCTATTTTACATGGGCTACATACAAAGCAGATGATTTTCCTGGGCTTATACAGGTCTGTGGTAGAATCAGGAGTGAATCTGCAAGTCCATAAAGAACAGCAGAAACTTGAACCCAGCTTTCTGTTCACCTTTCTGCACCACCCTGTTCTGGTCTCTCCCATTCTCACATTCAAGGCCTGGATCCAATTGTTTGTCCACGCTCCTTAGGGTCACCAAAGCTGTATATATGTTTCCAAAAACAAATTTTCCAACACAGTATCCATTTCTTAGATGGGGAGAAAAAAAAACAAACCAAACCAAAACAAACCCCATGCTTCTAGTTGTCTTTTTCTAGTCATGCGCTAGAGACAAGTCATACTGGGAGCGGCTCCCAAGGCACTGGCCATTAAGAAAGAAAGGTTCAGTTGTTGTGTGGACTTTGTCCCCAGCTCCTTATTACAGCAGTTAGAGAGGCCGAGACATCACTGCAGGACTCAGCTGGCACCTGTAGCACGAGCCAGAAGAACAGCAGTTGGACTATGAACCACCTATTGCCCTCTTTGAAAACTCACTCCTCTTGAGCACATGGGGAGGTGTAGCTTACAGCATCCATTTCTGGTTTGCACAGGGAGTTCCCAAACACTTCCTTCCCAGCACAGCCTGGGAGAGGCTCAGTGCTCTTCCCACGGCTCCTCCACACCACCTTTCACGTGGGCACATTGCCGGTCACAAACTGCTGCCTCAGGAGCTCCCCAGCGAGCACTGAAATGCCAACTTTTGTTGATATTTTCAGTGATGTAATAAACTAAACATATCCCCACCAGAGCGTCATCAGCCTCACTGGAATTACTGTTTCCACAAAGTGTAATTAATCTGTGATGCTCATTGCCATGAGATACCACTGGAACAAAGAGCTCAGAAGGCATTTTAATAGGCATCAGGTAGTTATATCAGTAGCAAAACAATCCTGGGTATGATTAAGAGGATATTGCATTTTAAGGATTATAAAACCTCTTGGTTCAGGGTAATTAGTAACTGATGAAAAATATTCCACTACAATGACAAGTTTTCTTGCACCTCCGAGGCCAAGGATGCCATCTGTTGCTGGGGCCTGAGCACTAAGAGAGTCCCTCGGTCTGCTCCGGGAGGAGCAGGCTCCTGTTCAGATCAGCCTGCTGTGTACACAGGAGTCAAGAAACTCGAGAATCAACTTTCTCTCTGCTGCCCTCACCTTGCTTGAAACTAGAAAGGATTTCCTCTCTGGATCTGAAGCAGCACCATCACAGCTGTTGTGTGGAATTATGCCAAGTTCCGCCAAAAACATTCTGGGTTTGTTTGGAATGTACATTCAGTCTGAAGCATTACTGAGAGCATGGAGTTTGTTTTGTGCGTTTGCTCCTTTGGGGGAACAGCTGATAAATAGGAAGGGGACCTGAACCCCAAACATGTGCATCATGCTGATGCCCCTATAGTTTATTCCTGATGGGCCATGGATGTTTAGCTATCCAATGGACATCTCCACGGGTGCCCCAAAATAGGGCGTGGTATCTAGATGGGCTACAGGACTAGATTAGGAAATGTAAAGTGTTCTTTAACAAGTTACTTTAGCCCATCCTTAGTCACACTTCGTGGACTAATCCACCTCACCACACAAAAATCCCCAAACTCCCTGGGTGGGCTATTGCCTGGCCTTTAGAACTCTGCCCATTGCCGTGGGAGCAGCAGATCTGGATGAGCCAGAAGAGGATGAGCCTTTGGAGATGGAGCAAGGGGCCCATATTCAGATTTGCAGACTCTCAGATGGGGAGAAACATACAGCCAGAACAAGGGCTGCAGGCTCAGAGAGCCAATACCAGTTGCTAAAGAGTTTCTGGCTCCAAAATAATCTTTTTTGAGAGCAAATGGGGGTTTCCCCCACATCCCATTGGGAACAGGGCTGCTCAGTGATATCTTCTACTTCAGAGCATCATTGCTCCAATTTGCTTTAAGCCTCTCTTGGCAGAGGGCCATGTATTTTGAGATATTTTGCAACACATCTGAAGTGCTGGAGGTTTAACTGTTTGGGCTGCATAACACATGAGCCAGACTGAGGCAGGAAGGCAAAGAAAGAAAATAAAGACTTGTGGGTTTCCAAAACTGGCTTGCTTTCTTCCTTCCTGCTTTTGTTTGCCTGCTTGGTGCCCCAAAAGGGCGATGCACATTCCCAGAGTTGTGGGAATGCTGTTTCTTTTCCGGTCCAGTGTTTCCAGTAAGCACTTCACTGTACATGGGGTAAATACCAACAAAAGGACATTGTTAAACCCCTGTGTCTTTGTTTGGTTACTATCATGATCATAATTAGGATTTTCCACTTCTGTAAACTTGTCATCTGTAGACCTAAAAGTGCTTTACAAATATTTGAAACATCTAGCGAGGGGAGTGGGTATTAATAGCTCCATTTAACAGATGGGCAAACTGACACACAGAAGCAGCAAGTGCCCTGTCCTTGAAGGAAGGCCAGAGCCAGCAAGTAGTTGGCTGCAACAACCAGTGAGTTTTAAAAGTGGGTCAAAAAAATAAAGAGAAAGACTGTAAATCCATCCCAGTGTGGAAAGTGATAGGAAAGCTTCAGTCACAGTGGTACTCAACCTATATGGGCCAGAGATGAATTGCTGGATGGGCAACTGCTTATATGGTTAAGTGCTTCACCTCTTGCTTTCTGCTGACACTGGTTGCTGGGACAAAGTAGAAAAAAACAAACAAAACCCAAACAAAACAACAATAAATAAAACCAGTCCATGACGTTCCAAAAAAGTTTGAAAGCTGAAACAGCTGCTAAAATAAGCAAGTGTCTTGTTTGCTGGACTCTACAGGTCAGAAGATTGCAATGCACCCACAGATGTTAAGGCCACAGAGGAAATGTCTTTGAGTGGGGCTTGGGGACAGCAGAAGGCACAGCTGTGCACAAACAGCCAAGAAACCCAAGGAGTAGGAGACTGACCCAGCAAGGCAACTAAAAATACCAGATCAAACTTCCCCTTTTGCCTCAGAAGCTGACATGGGATTTTCACTTCTCTAAAGGGCAGTGGAGCTGCAAGCCAGTAGTCATTTATACACCTGAGGAAGCCCCCAGGTCCCCCTGCGGTGCAGGTCAGGAGGCACAAGTTGCTTTGGTTCTCCCCAGCGCACCCACTTAAGTTAGCAAAAAGAGAAGCAAAACCAAGAAGAACTTCTCTGTGAAGAATTTCCCTTGCTCTTAGACACAACAGGCCAACCCTCAGCACAGACCCCACCGAGAAGGTGCCCTTACAAACACCACCATCCCATGGACCTTCACTTGGTGTCTCCATGCTCACTCAGCTGGGCTCCAGCTGAGCCTGCTGGGCAAAGCCCCACCAGACTCTGTGTCCCCTTTGCTGTCCTAATTGCAGATGGTGGAAAAAGCAGCTGAGCTTTATGCTTCCCACCAAAAGCACAGAGAATGTTTTCTTATGCTTATTTTCTTTTCCTTCCCCAGACGTTGCTGCTCTACTGCATATGAAGCTTTTTTGAAGTCATGTCCAGAAGGAAAGTCAACTAAATCAGGTAGGAATTGACACTATGAATATTTTTATTCACAGGGAGATATTACAAAAATGTGATTTTTCTTTCCTGCTTGATAAAGTCTTTTGACCTCCCTCTGTATTCTTAATTACTAGGTGCTAGAAAGCTGATAAGAGGGGAAAAAAATAAAATATCAACAACTCTGCCTTAATGACTTTCCGATACTTGAAAGCCACGTACTTATACCAAGTCACGTTCCAATGCTGACTCTAAGGGCAGCCCCAGCGCAAGCCGTGCTGCGTGGCCTCAGCCCTGCCAGCAACGCGTGCAAGTCCTGCTCACAGGCTGCCCACACGCTTTGCACGAGGTCATTGTTTGCCTCACATGGCTGTGTACTTTCTCTGCACATAGAGCCAGCCCAGCAAGATCCAGGGAACCCCCAAAGCTTAACTTCGTGCGTCACTTGCACAAACAGCAGCTCTGGCAGCTCAGACAGTCCTTTCGGTGGCTTCACTCCCAGGGCTCCTGTGCTCTGAGCATCTCCTTAGCCACAGATCACCTTACTGCTTTCGTTCTCTCGTTCCTGCTCTGAGCTTTTCCTTACACAGAACCCCTGTGGGCATATTGTGTGCGGAGCTGTCAGTGCAGGGTCTCGGGGTTCTTTGGTGCATGGAAACATTCCTCCTGCAGGCCTCTCAGAGTTCATCTCTTGTATTCGGCATCTTTCCCATGTATGCTACAGACACCCCTGCCCTCCTGCACCCGGGCTGCATTCCAGCAGACCATAATGTAAGTGGCAGTTCATTTCATTAGACGCTTTCCCTTTTTTGAGGCTGTAACTCACAACGGTTGCTGAGCATCCCCAGTGTAATGTTACAGACACGTCTTGAGCAGCACTTCAGCTCGTGTCAGATCCCTGGTGACTGAACGCAGACAGATTTACCCTGCCTGCAGAAAGGATCACAAGCTGCTAGGGTCTAACACAGATGCACAAAAATTCTCCATCCATCACAGAAATGCTCAGAGAAGGGGCTGTGGAGGCCAGCCGAGCTGCCTCTGTCCAGGTAGCAGAGCCAAAGGGACTACTGATTTCAGAGGGTTACAGAAGCCATAGAGCCATCTGAAAGACCACCAATAGCTCCATCACAGCCACCCAATCCTTCTCACAGCTCCCAGAGACAGATCTTCCCCCTCCTCACATCTTTCCAGGCAGGCACTGCCCCTGCCCAGGGCTGGGAGTCCTGCTGGTGGCTTTCCCCTGCGCAGTGGAGTGGATGGACAGGGCAACCAGCTCCAGGGAGCAGAACTAAGCCTGGTTTTGCTAATCAGCCTCATTCCACGCTGACACTCTGAAGAGTTGCCCTGGTTATTTTTAGGCACCACTGGGAGCTGCCAGGGCTCTTACACCTCAGGAGGTTTCACAGCTTCTCGCTCAGCTCCTTACATGACACCGAGTCAGAAGGACTCTTTGCAGCCTAGATGTGAATTCCCATGGGACTGGGCAAGCCTGAGCGACAAAGAGATAAGGAGGGTGGCTCTCAGCCTTACGCACCCTGAGCTAGGTAGAACCTCCTCAACTAGCAGCAGCCAAAACTACACAGTTAGAGCCTGCACAACACCTCTCCCAGCGAAGCTCAACTCCTCAGATCACAAAGGAAAGCTGGAAAAAATTGCTCTTTCTCCTGCTAGACATAAAAATTAAGAACTTGCTTACCTTTGCCTTTCTAGAGAGGTCTTTCTCCACCCAGAAACAGCTATCCCATCAAGACTCGTTGAGACTTTAACTTTCTTTTTATAAATAAGGGCAGCTGTGCTAGAAGATACCCCCAGCTGCAACTCCTCTGCATTTCTTTGACTTCACCTTCACACTGCAAGGTGTTGGAGAGGTTGGGCTGGGGGTGAACATCCCTGGGCCAGGAACAAAACTGGGGCTTGAGTTGGTGATGTTTACTCTGAGGTCAGTGCCTTGGTGGGATCAGAATTGCTGTGGGACCACTGGGGAGTTTACAGCCTTTGAGATGAAATCCAGCAGGGACTTTTCTCCCTGGTTGATTTGGGGGAAGTCAGGAAATCCCAGAGTGAAGGGGATTCCCATTGTGAAGGAATCTATCCTGTGGCCCAGGTGTGATGGGGTTTCCAGACGCCACAGGCAGGGACAATACAGGAGCTTCCTGGAACACGCCTGAAACAGCAGCTGTGGGGCTTTTGCTGCTGAAAGGTTTAAAGTGAGTAGTCTGGTTTGTCTGCTTTGCAGGTTCATGTTTTAGCAGATCTTCCATGCAGTCACCGGTCTTGCTTATGAAAAAATATGTTGATATGTAAAGGCAGCTAAATAAGCTGGGAGAAAATAAAAGGTGATGGAGAAGGGATTCATGCTCTCATACTCCTTACAGCTTTGTAAGGGTCTCTGCAGGGGACTGACAGACCTGTGGGTGCTGGCTCAGAGGGGGACAGGGGGTCATGGCTGTGCCTGCTGAAGATGAAGGCTTTGGCTCGCTGTGCTTTGCTGTGAAGGAGTCAGGGAGTTGTGTCCACCCACTGCGAGCCTGGCTCAAGGGGGTGAAAATGGGTGGCAGAAAGGTGCCAGCCTGCCATGTCGTAGGGCTGGTGGGGCCAGGCAGGCCTCCTCCAGCTCTGCCACCTCATCCCCCGGAGAGATGTGCGTCTTTCAGAGGTGGGGAGGGACGACCACAGTGCCCTGATTTATTAGCACCTCGAAGCTGTGGGATGTGAAAAACAAGCCCGACCTGGGAACAAAACAAAAATACAACTGCTGTCACGGCAACTGTCTCCAGATGCACAAAGAGACCAATTATTCCCATTAATCAACTTAGTGAGAAGCTGCAGAAGAGGCTTAAACTGCAGCAGAGGTTCAGTGCTAAGGGGAGGGAGGAGCAGAGAGCTCCATCAAACCTTGGTTGCCAAGGCAAACTGTGATCCCTCCTGTGGCAGAGGATTTTTGGAGCAGACACTCAGCGCCCATGCCCTGTGGGAGCTGTCAGAGGGGTGCTGTCTGCTCATGGGGATTCAGGCTGGCAGTGCCATGTGGCCAGAGCTGGGCACTGGCTGCTCTCCTGCTGAATAGATGGACAGGTGCCTCCCTCCCACCTTTGCCCCCATGTCCTGATGCTGCTGAGTATGCTGGTGGGGCTGAGAAATGCCCTCTCACATCCCTCCCCTCCTCCCCACACCTTCCTCTCTCCCCTGGGGACTGCAGCAGTGCAGACTCACACTGCCCCCATGCCAAGGGTTGGCTGTGAATTTGCAATCTGTCCGGAGCATCTCTTAGGTCAGCTGGGAGCCAGGCAGTGGCTGGGAGGATGTGGGGCAGCAGGAGGTGCCTTGGGACAGCAGAGACAATGCAGTGGAGGTCCTGGGGGATGTGCTGAAGGCCACAAGGGAGGAGAGGGGGATTGGGGAGCTTGGCGGAACTAATGCAAGGTTGTTGTCATAGAGAAGTCAATCTAAGCCTAATCTTAAAGCTGGGGCTAAGCAATTCTTTAACCAGTTCTCCAGGCATCAAGTGATCTTTATACTGTCAAACCAGACCAAAGCGAAAGAAGGGATCTGTTTATGTATGCCCAGCCTCAGTCCTCCTGCTGTATCTGCTCTTCCCCTGCACCTATTACAATTTTCCACTAAGTCCTAGAGAACCCCAGTGGCTGTGTTCCTGCAAAACCACTGCAGTGCCCGGAGAAGCTGTGATGTCTGAACTGGTGGGATTCATTGTATTTAGAATGGGAGCCAGAGGATGCAGAGGCATTATGAGGAATCCCACAGCAAAAGCCTTCCAAACCCAGCAATGAGCCATGCCCACCCGTGACATCCCTGCACCACTGAACTGCGGTGAGGCTTTCCTGTGCTATTTGCACATGGGAAGAAGGTGCTCAGCAGATGAGATGGACAGAGGTGCTCTGGTAGATCAGGCTGCTGCCCCAGTCCTGCCTGTTTTCACAGCCAGCTGGAGAATGTGGGACTTAGCAGTCTGGAGCACATCAATTCTATCCAGGAAGACTCACCACCACTGCATTTTGGAGAACACAGACCCAGCAGGAAAGCAGGGGAGCTCTGTGCTTGGCACAGACCCTGTCACCAGCCTTATCACTGCTTGTTGCATATGTAGCTGCTGACAGATCGGGCTCCCAACAGGACATCTGCATCTTCAGCTTGGCTTCTGGCCGTGGATCTAAGCTCTAGTTCCTGGGGGTCATGAGGCATAGTGAGGCCTTTAAGGCGTGAGCACAGGCCTAAAAATACTCTCTAACCCCGATAACACCGTTACAGAGCCCTCCATCTTTGATGTGCAACCCCTCGTGCATGTTCCCAGACAAGAGCCAGTGGAAAATTTGCTGAAATTCCAGCTGGAAGTTGTCAGACAGTTGGTGGAAACCCCCTGACCTCAAGTGCTGGCTTCAGCCCTATGGGATTTTTTTCCTCCTCACTGGATGTGACTCTCCCAGCAGGAAACCTCACAGCAGACCCACAGGAAGCACAGAAATCCCGGGGCTCCCGTCTCTGTCTCTGTGCTCTACCAGGCTCCCCTCTGCAGTAAACCATCTTACACTGTAAATATTTTAAAAGCCCAGCAGGGCTGTGGAGTATGTTTTGCTGTTGTTATGGATCCAGCCCCAGCAGGAGAGGTCTAATAATAGTCACTGTACCCTGGAATGAAAGGGCAAGGGGCATTGCACAATGTGGAGAGCTCAAAGGCAGCCATACGACTGGTCCCTGCAGCTTGGCAATGAAGGGGAGAGAAGTGGGATGCCATGATGCAAGAGCAGAAGAAGGGGTTACATTCTGTTCCCCAGCAGAACTTCAAAATGTCACAAAAGAAACACGGCAAAGTTGAGCTTGGCTTCCTGGCTTTCTGACTCCAGAAGTTTGGGGGCCAAAAGAGAGTGTCAGATCCTCTGGTTTGACATCAAGCAGGTGGGACAGCATGTCCCTGGCCAGGCTGTGTGATGAGGGAGCCATGTCCAACAAGATCTTGCAGCCGTTGGTCCCAACTGCCACTGGCAGCAGCACCCCAGAACAGGAGACAGCTGGGGCTTCTGCCACCGGGGACCTTGCTGTCCCAGACCCTGCCCTCGGGGTTGCCTTCTGTGGCCACAGAGGTGGCCGAGGTGCAGGGCTCTCCTCCTTGGGTGGCCCCTGCTCACCCCCAAGGAACTGGGAGGTGGGAGCAGGTGATGATTCAGGCTCCATTCAGCAGGGAATCCCACTGCTGGGTTTAACCCTTGAACCTCCTCCCTTGCAGCAGCCAGAGGTGCTGTGCTGGCTGCCCTGATGGCAAGGATGCCTAAGCAGCAGCCTGAGCCTCCTCATGCCCAGCAGTGTCACAGATGGCCTGCAGAGATGCATGGGTCTTTCTCTGACCTGCAGGCCCTTCAAACTCACCGCGAGGAAGGCAAGAGGTAAGAGAGGCAGAGGAAACAGGAGACACAAAGCAGGCAGTGGAGGGGAAGCTGGCTGAATTCAGCCAGCACCACTGCCGACTCCAAAAATAGCCCTTCCTAGCCATAAAAAGCTTAAGGTTTAACTTTGGTAAGGGACAGATGCAGTATCGTGTGAAGCATTTCCTTGAAACTGGAGTCCGGGGCTGGGTGTGCCTGTAGCATCCACCCGACCCTGCAGAACTAAAGCCTGGCCACTGGCTCAGGTCGCAGGGCTTGTGTTTGCTCTGCAGGCACACGGTGCTGAGTGGAGTTTAACCTCCCTCCAGCGTTTCCAAGTCATTTGTCTGCCACTCTTACATTATTTGCAGTAACTGTTTGCTTGTAGTTTCTGGGATCTGTGCTGTGGAGAAGCGAGCAAGGGGTGAAATGGGAAATAAATCCTGGATTGTCAGTGGTACTGAGAGGGACATTGAGCTGACCCAAAAGAAATGCCCCAGTTTCTTCTTCCAAAAGACAGAAGAAAAATGTAATGCTTTGGTTTCTTAACAACCATCTTCTAAATGGGTACAATTTAGCCCCAATACAAGTAGGGCTGGTTTAGGTGCAGCCCCCCAGAGCAGAGCCAGCTGCTCCGTCAGCTGCTGGGTGACTTCCCTGGAAAATGCCGGCGAGCCCAGCTGTGGTCTCAGCTCCGGAAGCCAAGTCTACACCAGCAAACCCAAGACTATTAGAGCTCCAGATTTTTTTACTCCTCACAAGACACTATGGAAAAGTAAGTCCGGGCCCTGTTCTGTAAAGCCTGGCAAAAGCATCATTCCCTCCCACCGGCCCCCAACGGAAGGTGGGGAGCCAGCGGGGGATGCAGCTCCCCCATTGCACCCCAGCCACTGCTGACTGACAGTCCACGGTGACACGGTTTCACACTGAACTATGCGAGCAAGAGGGAAGGTGTTTTGTTTTTTTTTACCTCTGGCAGATGCTAAAAGATGTTTCCACTGACTAAAAACCCACTGAACTGTTTTGCACCTGCCCAGAAATGTGGAAAAACTCTTTAAAAAATCTGGACTTTCTATCAAAAAACGAGGCGACTGCTCCCATCACCTCCTCGGTCCAACAGCTTCCCGAAGGCAGAGGCTGGAGCGTCTCTGCCAGAGGGGAAGAGTTTCCCTGCAAGGCTTTTGAGAGCCACCCACCTTGAAAATCCCGAAGGAGCTGCACAAATACGAAAGCTTTGCTGCTGAACCCGCCCCGGCTCTGTGCGTGGAGAGCCGAGGCAGGAGCTCGCCCAGCGCCGGGATAACCGAATCTCACACGCCACCTCCCGGCCACCGAGCCGGGACGCAACCCGGGCTTTCCCTCCGCTGAATGCAGATGCCACCCTGTCCCCAGGCGGTGGGGGACTTAGCCCCTCGGCGCAGCGCTGCCGCAGCTGAGCGCAGCTACCCTTGGGAGCTGCACCAGGCGACACTGGGACAATTGGGGTCTTCCAGCGTGCAGGGGAGAAGGCTCCGNCTCTAATTCTATGAAAATGCTGCAGCGTGGGGGCTGCCACCTTCTGCTCCTTAGTTTGTTGGGTCTGTCCTGCAAACCAGCTGGTCCAGCCCCTGGTGAAAGGTCAGGATTCTGGAGCATATCAGCTCTGGACTGGCCTCACTGATGTGGAGGTGGACCCAGACTTGTGAGGACTGTTTTTAGGGAAGTCTCCCAAGTCCTTGTGGCATCTCTCCAACAGCTACTTAAGGTCAGCAGCCTCTGGGCTCTGATGAGCTGCAAGAAGGACTTGTCTGAGAATGAAGGGTACTCATCCTGTCCTGCAGAAAAGGCTCTTTGCTTCCTGAGATCAGCCAGGCTGCTGCATCCAGAATGTGCACCTCATCCTGCAAGAGCATGCCTGGAAAGAAAGGAGGGAAGACAAGGAAGAATAACAACTAGGACCCCTTCCTAGGCCAGAGGGTGCAGCTTTTCCTGGGGTTTATTTAACAGGGGCTAGACAGATGCCAAGCTCTGGGAAGAGGTCAGTGTTTGCAAGGATTTGCTGGATTTGGAGAAGCAGGTTCTCCTGGGAGGTCTGGGTGGGCCATGCCCCATGTCCTACCAGTGAGCGAGTGCCAGCACTCCCCAGCTGGCATTGGCAGCAAGACAGGAGTCCCTGGGGCTACCAAAACCTGCTGGGTTTATGGAGGTTTGAGATTACTGCACCCTGCTCAGTCTCAGGAACGGGGAGAATTTGAACTGTTTTATCTGGCTATTGCATCTTAGCCAGCATCTTCTTTCTACTGCTGTAACATCAGGGATCACAGAGTGAGGAGTGAGATTCCCACCCAGGCTGTTGGTCTGCCAGGAGATTTCCCTGGTAGGAAGACAAATATTAAGCAGGATTTGTATGGGAGGCTAAGTAGATTTCTCAGTGGGTCACTAACCCCAGGACACAAAAGCAAGTGAACAACAAGATGATTTTTTTCCATTAAACATGAGCATTTCTAATTGGGACCTCCTTCAATCGTTGACAACATCAGCAGGGCTAAAGGCATTTTTTACAGTAAGCAAACCCACAGATAAGACAACAATTAATCTCTAACTTCCACACCAAAAAACAAAGTGCCAAACTGAGTAAACAGGAGGCACCAAGAGCAGCAGGTTTCCAGAGCAGAGGCAGTGGGCACTCACTAGCTCTGTGCCTGGGAGCCAAGACGCTTGCAATATGTTCCCTGAGCTGCCGAGGGCCTTGGACTCTGTGTTTTGTACAAACGCTGGCAAGTTAAACTGTCAGCTAAAACTAAAACCCAACAACTCAAGGATTCATCAGACTGAGCTGGCTCACAGTGGAGCTTGCGGGTGACAAGTGGCTTCTCCCAGCCTTTCTTTGTGCTCTGTGCTTGGCACAGACACAAATACAGAGTGAAGGGATCCAAACGTCTGCCTCAAGGGCTGATTTTCACATGGTAAAGTGCTTATCTCAAAGCAGTCCAGCCCAGCACTTTTTCAGTGACATCTGACAGCCAGTGGAGGCCAGTACTGATCCAAAGCCCCTGCAAAATCTTGCCCTGCTCCCCACACTTTCAGCAGGTATCCATCGGGGCCCTGCTCATTTCCCATTACAAATTCAGCTTGGACTGGCACCCCATCCGCCCAGTGCAGGGAGCCAAATTTGGCTTCTGTTCAAAGCTCCCATGGCATTTTGAGGAGGAAGAAGAGCTTCTTCTCTAAGGCTGTTTCTGTAGGAAAAAGCTGCTGGGAGTGACCTTGCAGCTTCTAAGGAGAAGGGCAGAAACTCAAGAGGGAAGGCAAATTCCCTGTCTGCCTTACTTTGAAATGGGAAGGCAGAACACAGGTCATTAAAGCAGCTGGAACAGATCCTTCTTGCTTACTTACCCTCAGCCAACACGGTGAGTGACGTGGCACGGTGGGTGACCCCACACGCCACATGATGGGTTTGATATCTGAGATTTCAGTAGCTGTGAGCAGAGTTACAGGGACTATTTTTTCATCCTGTAATTTAAGTCCCTGGAGTAACCTAACCCAGAGGGAGCCATGACTCAAGGCTTGCTTGGCATTCTTGACCTCACAGCTGTGTTTTCTCTGCAGCGTTTTGCAGGCGTATGGAGATGCAATGGAGGTAGAGTCCAGCACATACACCGACTTTATTTCCTGCGATCGGGCTGGTCGGAGGAACGCTGTCCACGACATCCAGCGAGATGCAACCACCATCAGCATGCGCAAGCTGACTGAGGACCTAGGTGACCTCGCCGTTGAAGGAGCAGGTGAGCTGCCACAGACACCAGTAAGCCCCGTTCCTGGCACTCAGGCTGGAAGGGCCAGGCACGAAATGGCAGCGCTGCTGACGGGTGCTGTCTGGGGGAGCGCGACACAGATGCTCAGGAGGAACATTCTCGCTCACACTCAGTGGGTACTTTGCTAATGGGAAACTCCCCAGGCTGAGGGGCTTTTGCAGCGAAGGGGATGGTCCTGGTGTTCCTGGCACATGAGTGCTACACGGTCCAGCCAAGGCCCTTTGCTTGGCTGCTTTGTAGAGGCACTGGAGCTTGAACAAGACATCGATTGACCAAGAGCAAATTGCCCATCATGTATTCTTTCAGCTTTATAAAAATCAAGCGTGGGGGATGTTGTGGTTTGCTCTTCCTTTGTTGGTTGGTTTTGCTGTTTTTTTGTTTTTTTAAATCAGCCTTCAAACAGTTCCATAGTATTTTAAATAACAACAGAAATAATTTTAAACACCACGAGCCATCTCCAAATCTTCCCCTGTAGCCCAAAGATGGCAGCAGTGTCACCCTGCTCAGTATATGCCAGCCAGCTGACTACGAGAAGCACCAATCCTCTGTTCAGAGCACAAGCAAAACAGCCACTTTGATTTCACTAGTATGGAATAAACCACACAGCACCACCACAGAGTAAACTCAGTTTTCCCCTTGCTCCAGCCTACAATCTGTAACTATAAAAACACTTTAAAAACACATTACCCCAACTGTACCTCTTTCAGCATGTCCATACTGGCATATGTCCATACATCCATCCATAAAGCTCTTCTAACAGAGAGCCACTCAGGAAGCTACCAGTCAGACTGCTCCTGGAACACTTGCAAGTTACAGGTTAGATAGGAGGAGCACAGCCCTGACCCAAAGCTCCCTCTCAACATCACCAGATGCACTGAATTTGTACTCCAGGAATGGGAGGGGAGAGCCCAATACTGTTAAGCCAATTAGGTGGCTACAGGAGGGTAGCCATAGGTCTTCAGGTGGCAACTGGAATCAAGCCAGCTACAGCAACTACTGATCTCTTGTGCCTGCAGCAGCGGTAACCCTGACTTCTCCCCCATCTTCCCTTCTGCAGAAAGCCAAAGAGATGCCACTTCTTCTGAGAACGACCCTGGAGCAAGACCAAAGGGGCAGGAAAACAGCCCCTCCCCATGACAGTGTACAGGGGGTGGGATGGGCAGGAGGAGGGACTTGCTGTGAACATTAGACAAGAATTTGCCGTTGACTCTGCAGACAAAAGCCAACCTGGAACAGCAAGTTGTCTCTCAAATGCCTCTGCTGCAGCCATTTTTGTTTAGAGAGCCACAAGATGCTGTACAAGGACTGGCACCTCCACAAGACTTCTGCTCCCATCCCTAACGATTTAGAGCAACACTGCCGTGGTTGTAGTGATATGAGCCATTCTCAAGATGCCTTAGCTGCAATTTTCCCCTGCGGGAGAACCGATTTCAGTAATAATAGACACGTCAGACTTGCCTATCCAAGGTACCTTCCTCCTTTGCAAATTTAGACTTTTATTTATTCTGTTTCAATAGGTTAGAAACTTAGAATATTGTTTTTTCTAAGCCTCACCCTCATCTGACCTGGCCTCTGGACCGACCGTGCGGCCCCCTGTCAGGGTGAGCAGTGGGGAAGGGACCCGGCCAGTCCCACTGCCTTCATGTCAAGCACCACTCACCTGTGCTGCTGCCACTTAGCATCAGGAAAGGACCAAAGCACAGCTCTGTGTGGATGAGTTCCACCTACAGCCCCAGCAGCACCAGCCACAGGCATCTTTTTCTTTGGGTTCTAGCATTTTAAGATATTGTTAAGGGAAGAAATATTTTGCTGGTTTGACTGTTGAAATTCAGGCTTAACTTTGCAAGCTGTTAGCTGAGATGATCTCTGGTAGGATCTCACATCATTCTGTCTTTTAGGAGACATGTTTTGTGTTAAAGATGGTTTAATAAAACTATATAAGCTGTTGGAATAAATAACACAGCCTTCAAGTACTGAAGGTGGTTGTCTCTGTCTGGATGTTTCTTCTTCCCCTTTTGCCTTGCACTTGACTGAGCTGCTGGGGGGTTACACCAGCTTCCCCTAAGAAATACCAAGCTGTGTTACAAGACAGTCACATCCATCTGGGGCTGTGGAACCCCACGCAGGTAGAAGCAGGTGTAGTTTGGCACAGAAAATGCTAAAAGTCTACATTCACCTTCCCAGCCTTGCTGCCCCAGAAGTCAAGCACAAGGCTGGTGTGTGACTCGACCTGACCCTCACCAGCGGAAGAGGTGCCAGTGGGAAGAGTTTTCTCTCTGCAGCACAGAGCCACTGAGACATTGCTGGTGTCTCACCCAGTCCAGGCAGAGCCGATCCCACCCAAGCTGCAGGAGGCAGCTACAGCCCAGCTGGGACCGATGGCCACCGTGTGGAGAAGGCAGAGCTGGCCTGAGAAATACTCTCCGCTGGTGACAGGACGAGCATCACCCTGACAGCCCTGAACTGAATGTTACGAGTTTGAGATTCATCACAGAAAACAAGGCCATAAATTAGCAGAGAAGTGGCTGCCAGACAGAGCAAGAATTGTCTGTGGGCCTCTGAGGAGCACCGGCAGTAGGGCCAGCGCAGAGATGTCCATGGCTGCATCCCCCACAGGAAACAAGGACTTGGCAGCCAGGTAGTGGCTGTATCTGCTGCTTTGGCAGCTGCAAGGAGCTCGGCCGCCGGAGCTGCCTGGATACTATTGCAGCACTGTGCCCGGACGGCGGCCAAGAGCTTGCTCCCATTTCCCCGTGCTCAGGGGCAAAACAGCAGGTAGCTCCTAGGCTTGGCTGACCGCACAGTTGGGTCTTTAAGCCCCATTTCCAGCTCTCCTCACTGCCACTGAACAGTATTTTTGGCTCATGCTGACAGAGAAAGCTGAAAGGGGGTGAAGAAGGACCATGCAAAACCTCCAGCAGTCAAATGCAGGCTAATCTTAGGTCTCCCTGGTCAGAAAATATCTGTTCCACAATTATATTTAGGCAGATGATTAGGGACCTGCTGACCAACTACCCTCAGAGGGCAGGCGAGAGGCATCAGGTTCCCCCAGCAAGCAAAAGAGCCAGTTCAGCTGCCATCACCAATTGTGCTGAAAGACCAAGGGCTGGATTAATCCAGCCACATCCTGACTTGCAAAGTGCTGAGCACACGGCTGCACAGGAAAAGGCAGGAACAGGGCTGCCAAAGTCCCCACCACACCTACCGATTAAGCCTTGCACTCTAGCAGGGGTATGATGGCTCATGTTGTAGCCCACAGTTCCTAATGGCCACCCTTGAAGAGAAAGGTAAGAGGATATGTCTTTTAATAGAAATTTGCTATTTTATTTAACAGGATTAACAATCAACTGTCCAGAATCCAAACAAGCAACTCTTCTTCAGAAACAATTTTTGGAGAAAAATCACCCAAAAAAGCCTGTTTTGTACTGCAATCATGTTCTTCAAAGTGATGCTTTATCATTTGCTTTATAAAAGTAAGAAATTCACTCTCTCACATCCATCTATCTAGCTGTATGTGTGTGTGTATATGCACCTTGAACTTCAGAAATGAGTATTCTACTCAGAAGACAAATACGGAAACCCAGAAAGAATGGAAACACTCCCAGCATGTGGCTGCTGCTGGCTGAGGCTGGACCAGCCTCACACACTGTCCGTGGTAACGGTGATCGCAGCCTCTTGTCAAAGGCCACTTTTTGGTACAGTATCTTTGGAGGATGCATCTTGGCAGACACCTGGGATAAAGCACACCACGCACTCACAAAAATTATGGTCTCTTCTCTGGATGCACGGCTCTATTGTGTATTAACTAAAAATAACAATGCACCAAAATCCCTTAGGAATTCTCCACCAAACTTAAGATCTGACTTCTAGCCAGTGTTGAGTGAGGGAAGCCATTCAGATGGGACCTGAGGCAATACGTGACAATAAGCTTATTAATTTCCTTATCCAATTTTAATGGTGCCTAAAGGTTACGTCAGGTCAGGAGGGGGGTAGAATGGCTACAGCAGGCAATCCATCATCATTATCCAAAGTCCTAAACAAAGATAGTGGAAGAGCAAGCAGCAGCTCACAGGAATTCTCCAGGATGAGTACAACAGAGGGAAAAGTCCCAGAAGGCAGATTTTGGCCCAAAATGGTACATATGTTCCAACTTCCTATGCATGTGTGAGCATGGTCATGGAGCCTGAGCTCAAGGTGTGCGCTTCTGCAGCAGTGATATCGAGAGGCTGACAAGAGAGAGTCCTCATCTAAGAAAGGATGCTAAAAAAATGATATGTTAAAATGCCTTTCAGACCTGTGCACAGGCAAGAGCACCAGCTTCCAGCTTGTTCCAGTCTCGTTAGTACATGACTAACCCTGGGTAAATATTGCTGTGGCCAATCCCTCCTATCCCAGGGATGGGAATAAAGCCTCTGCTTGTGAGCTGCCTGCTCATTTCCTCTCAGCACTAACCCAGCTTTCCCTAGACAGGTGAAGATTAATCCAGGCCACAGTCACGGTTAAGGGTGGGTATTTCTGCGCTGCAGACAAGGGCTGGGCAGGTCAGCGAGGCAGGACAGATAAAGAAGGGATGGGGAGAAAAAGAGGAAGCAAGGGAGGTGGTTCTGTTCTCCTTTGCAGTACAGAGACTGACTGGCAGACAGAGAAGGGAGTCAGGCCAGGAGGCAGTTTCAACCTGCTTGCACCACAGCAAGATAGGAAGCTGGAGATGCATTTGGGAGAGAGATTGCAGGGCTGATAGGTATGTGATAGCCTGATTCTGCTTAGCACTGTAAGGGTTACACAGAGCTGCCAGTAAGAGACCGAATTTGGACACCTTCTCCTGGTGCTCCTGATAGCATAGAGGAGCGTCAAGCACTCATGAAGAAGAGCCACCACTCCATGCTGCCTTGCAGGGATGGGTCAAGGTGAGTTGGGGACCATCCCGTAGGCTTCATACAGCTTGTGGAGCAGTTCCTGCTTTTCTTTCTCAGGTAAGAAGCTGGACTGAGCTGCGTTGATGTTCTGGGGAGGCAGAGGGGGGAACATAAGTGAGACATTAAGACACATCAGAAATGAATGTGGTTATGCACATCCTAACATCAAGCTCTAAGCAGCAACAGGGAAGGAAGAGCACGAAGTTTCCACTCTGAGATTCACATCCACAGCCTCATCTTACAGGGTGACTGCTCTGGCCCATCACTAGCAACAGTCCCAAGAGGAACAAGGCAGGCACAAAGCAAAGGTGTCTAAATACTTTGGACCTTTTAGGATATGCACTTCAGACATGCTCCTACACTCCACTTTGGACCAGAGCCTCTCCCAGCAGGGTGCTGGTGGCATCCTGGTGTGGCACTGCCAGGACACAGTCTGGCTGTGCAATGTAACCTGCTCGTCTGTGCTGTGCAGGGACCTTTACTCTATTACATAGGAACAACCTGGCTTTTGCAAGAGCAGAAGACAGCTGGCAGCAGAACAGCTGTGGATCCAGGATCCCAGACCTGTCCTTCATCCCCCTTCCAGACCCAGAGAGTGATGTCTGTAAGAAAGGGACTCGTTCTTCCAGACAGAGCTAAGCAGGTCTGATGCTCTCTTGTACAGTGCATCCTGCACCTCTCAATCCAAGCAAGTATCTTAGAGACATGTAGGTGAAAGTGCTGAGCATAACTCTCAGTGCAAACCAGGAAAGCTTCCCCTGGGAACCAGGTAAGTCAAACTCACAACAGCTATCCTGCCTTCTTGTCTTGGGTGAGCAGCTAGAAAATCAAGGATGTCATCAAGACACACAATTGACTGTTTGTTCCAGCTGCCACTTTGTTTCCAGCTCAGTTGTTGCATACTTGTGTCATACACGCAAAAACTGAAAGCACTTTTGTACCTGCTGAATCTTGGCAAATTGTGGGACAGGCCTTGAAATAACCTGCCTGCCATTCCAAACCCAGGGGGGAAAAAACCAAACCAAACCAAACCAACCAAACAAAAAAACAACACAAAAAAACCCAAAGAAAAACCCAAACCACCCACACCCAAAAGGATCTATCTTCCTTACTGCAACGACCTGCTGTGAGGATGCCAGAGGATAATTTCCACCCTGACCTGTTTCCCATAAAGCCCAAAGTCATTAATTCAAGCAGTGCAGGCCCCGCAGAGCCCAGCCTGCTCTCACCGCCCCTTGCTCCCTGCACCCCCCTCCAGCCAACTTGGCAGCCACCTTCAACCTCATGCTTACAAGGCCAGTGCAAGATCTTGTGCTTTCAATTGAAATCTCTCCAACTTACAAAGAAAACCAGCAAGCTGTTATGGGCTGCCCTAGAACATCAGCAGAGCATCCAGCTGAGGCCAACTTACTACTCTCTTGAACTCCTCTTCGGTGAAGCCCATGTAGTCCTTCACTATGCTGTAATCCTTGTCAATGTTGGAGTTAAAGATGAGGGGGTCATCTGTGTTTATAGAATAGTTAGCTTGATCCTTCCTAAATCTGTAAGGAAATTGAGTTGAACTTGTGGGTCACTGGGCATATGCTTCTCAGCATAGAACGCAGTGAAAGCAAAGAGCTGTCCCTGCAGTTTG
>VWZY01006583.1:16679-33024 GCA_013399075.1 Chloroceryle aenea | reverse complement strand
CAAAGAGCTGTCCCTGCAGTTTGCATTGCTGGGCATGAGCACAGGGCTTGGCTTCTCTCACCACCACCCTGCAGTGATCTTCTCCAGTGCAGCATGGAGCGAGGCACCTTAAGAGGCACCTAGAGCTTCATCAACCTCAGCCCTCAGCCACAAACTAGGGCTAGTGGCTGGTGTGCAGCATCTCGTGCCCCACAGCTCAGAGCAGGGGCAGGAGGGACAGGACAGCCTCCTGAAAGGACCCCGCATCCCCTCCAGCTGCACCAGGCCCCTCTGTGCCGAAGTGTGAGATGCACCACATTTTCCTAAGCAGTTAGATCGGTGTTACCTTTGTAAAGCAATAAAGCAGCAATAACAAACTCAAATCCTGGTTACTCAAGATTGCACAGAACGGAGAAGTCTTACTGCGCTACTGGGTGTTTCCTGAAGTCCGGAAGACATGCTCCAGTGAGATAACTGGACCAAGGGCAGACCTGTTTGGGGGAGTTAAACACAAAACCCACAATCAGCGATGCAGCTCTAAACCCCAGCTGTGTACACACAAGCAACTGGTAAAGCCAGATACAAGTTTAGAGCTTTGTTCACAGCTACCCCTGGATGTCCCAGGACATGATGCGAAGAGCACACACATTCCAGCTGGTGGGATATTTCCCATGGCCAGTCAGACACCCGTCATGTGTCAACCACAGCTAAGAAACCAGTAGGCATGAAGTATATATGTATATAATCTATGCATTAGCTGGATACACCCATTCTGGGGAAAAGCCAGGGAAATCTGCCCATGCAGTTACTCCCAAGCACTTCCACCCTCCACACAGGCTCTGGTACAGCAGCACACTTGGTGGGAGGAGAAGCCTGCAGGCTTGAGGTATACAAATTAGTGAATAAGCCCTCCAAAATTTATCTCAGCCAGAGCAGGATCCATTTCTTTCTGCTACATCCCTCCTGGGAGCTGCTGTGTGCATCAGGGCTCCTTGCAGCAAGATCCCAAACAGCCGGTGTCCCCATGATTTTTGCTGTGGAGCTTTGGGCATCCAGGTTCAATAGCAACGTTCCCAAACGTGGTCAGCACTCACGTGTCAGGCAGTGTCCCTAGCTGTAGCACAGCCCAAGAAAGGGCTTATTTCCCACTCAGACAGCACCTACCTAGCTGTCACCTTCACACACATTCTTACCTCAAAATGCATCTTTGATCTCAACAGCTCCTTGTAGAGCTCAGGGTCCTCCAGGACATGGTAGCCATGGCCAATGCGCTCGGCCTTCAGGAGATAAACTGCCTAGAGAGCACAGGAGAACCACGTACAGCCTCTGAGCACCAGCTCAGCTCCTTCCTGCCCCACCACAGGTCAGCCCTCACCACTGAGCCAGCTCCAGGGCGGCTCTTCTCCAAGCCATGGCTGCCTGGGTCCCTGATGTTTGCTCTGCCATGAATAAGGAGATGACTTGGGGTCCTCTCTCCCTGGTGCAGGGGATGCGGGGGCACTTCCCACCCCTGCCCCCCCCTCTGCCTCCAGATGCCCCAGTCCCTCCCACTCCCTGCCTGGAGCTGGGAGCTCCTCATACCTCCTTGATCATGGCAGCGGGACCAGCCTCCCCAGCATGGACAGTGCGATGAATCCCACATCTTTCAGCTTCCTGCAAAGCAAGAGAGGACACACTCCTGTCCCATCACCCACAGCTAGGGCAGCAAACCCCTGGGCTGGCACCGCCTTTAGGGGCACAGCAAGCAACAGGGCTCTGTGCAGAACCCCAAAAACACCGTCCCCCTGAGAGCTGCACACTCTCTCCTGTAGCACAGGCTGCGTGAGAAAAGCTTGGTAATGCCAGACACAGAGAAACTTGGAAAGCCTGGTAACCTTCCCCTGGAGCCCAGCCAGACTCCTCAGGGTCTTTTATCCCAGGTAAGATCACTGCTGTCTCCTCTCCAGACAGCAGCAAGCTCAAAGCTCTCCTTCCTCTACCCACTTGCTCTTCTGCATGAACCTTGCAGCAGTTTCTCTCTCTGAAACTTCCACACTTTTGGCCAGCTGCAGCCAAGTGGGAAGACCCTGCAGAGGCAGCTTTAGGGGTATTTTGAGGTGTTCTCCATGGCCATCCCCCAAAAAATAAATGTTTACTAGGGCAGCCACAGGCTACCTGGGCTTAGGGAAGCCACGCAGCCTTGGGAGAAGCCCAGCTCCTTGCCTTGCTGGAGAAGGGCCACTGAGCCAGCAGTGGCAGGCAGGTTGCAAGTCCCATCTTGCAGCAGACGCTCTTCCTGGGCACTCCTTCAGGGCTTTTCATTCATTATTCTTTTGTCAGTTACTTAATTTTCAGCTCCTCATGTGCTGCACACCCAGGCCCAGCAAAGGTCAGGCCAAGCTTTGCCTGGGACATCTACAGAAAAGCCCTGTGTGCATTAACCTGAAAAGCACTCTGTGCTCCCTACATTTAAGCAAGGATTTTTCCCAGACATCTTATTTATGATGCTTTCTAAAATAACAAAATCCCTCTGGCTGAAGCACCAGACCATGAGACAGACTCTCACCAGCACAAAGATTTTTCATTTGTTTCTACACAGGATGAAGAAAAAACAGAAACTCTCACCCCCCGACTCCCAAGACAGGCACCCCTAGCTATCCCAACAGGAATATGAGCAGAGGGGTCAGGAAGAGCACAGGCACCAGGAGCCTTCCCCACTAACCCTCCTGCAGGAACTCTCTCCAGAAGAGAGCTTGTATCTAATGCCCATCCATGGGCATATCTTCCCTGTAGTGCTTTAATCTCTTCATCAACCCATTTGTCCAAGGACACAAGGTGCTTCCCTTGGCTCCTCCTCCAAGGATCCCTGTGGTCCTAGGATCCTTGGCTCCATAATTCCTAGTGTTCTGCTGCAGCCAGAAGCCACAGACAAGCTCTTTCTCCTCCAGCAGCCCTGCGAGCTCCCAGGAAGGATGTTCCTGCTTGAGGGACATCACAAGTCTCCCAATTTTCCTGGGTGCATTATGTACCCCACAGAGCATGGTAGCAGTATTTATGGGGTGCACTTCCCTGCCACACAGGCCAGAGGGGCTGGTGGACAGGAGTGGGGTTTGGCTCCCACACCTCAGAGCCTGATCAAGCCCCTGTCACAGGGACAAGACACAGCCTTCCAACAGAGGAGTACGGACCTTGGTACTGCAGGCACACCAGGATGAGATGTATCTGACCATCAGTTAATAGAACTCTGTGCCTACGTCTCTGTTTATAACCACAGAGTTCATCCAGCATGGCACAACAGCACGGGAAGACCTTCTATCTGAGAAAGCCCTATGTTGTTTCAGCCCTGAGCGCTGCTTGCAAACCACTATCTCTTCTGGCACTGATGTTGCACAACCTCCTCTCCCACAGACGTAGCGGGACAACAACCCAAACAACCCCAGACTCCCACAAAGCTTTGCCTCTGAGCTGCTGCAAAGTGCTGAGGTCTGGTGAGAGTCTTGGGTCAGGCTCCTGAAGCCATTCCATTGTTTGCATCTGAGCTGATCAGATAAAAGCACTTCAAATATCCAGCTTCTCTGCTCCTCAGAGGATTTCTGCCAGACCAGAATAACCAGCTTCTTCCACCCTCAGCCGTGTTTCTCCCAGCCCCAGGAGCAGACCCCAGCTGACAGCAGTGGGGTGCTGCTGGAAGGGGACATGGGCTCTGTGTCACTTGCACTGTGCTGCGCACTACAGGATAACATTCCAACCTCCATCTCTAAAGCCATGTTTAAGAAATGATGTCTGCCATTAATCATTTAGGAATCATAAACAAATACTTCTGGTATTTACCAGAATGTTTCTAACAGCTGCTATGAATTTTTAAGCTGTCCCAGCTGTGTGTAGCCTGAATAACATACCCCACGCCCCCTCACACACAACCCCTCACTATGTGTTTTTCCCTTTAGTTGCTCTTAAGAAGCTTATTAAGCAAACCTCATAAGCCTTCTTATGTTCAGAGGAATTCTCCACTTTTAGGGACTCATCCCCAGCCAGGTCGATGGCCACCACAGAGTTGTTTCGATACTTCTTGCAGAGCTCCACCACCTCTGCAGACCAGCCTGGAATAGACAGCACCAGGGTTCAGCAGAAAGCATTGGTAAGAGTCACATCTTCAGCACTTTTCTAACTAAATCTTGGTCATCTAACTAGAAGGGTAGAGCTATTTGGTTTGGGCTTTCTTAAAATTTGATGCTCAAAAAGCAAGCTAACAAACTCTAGAAAGGTCTGCTATCTTCAGGCAAAGAAAAGCTGCCAACTGAGGAGTCTGTTGTCAATCAAAGGGAAAATCAGATGCATTTGCCAGCTAAAAACCTGTTCTTACCATGTTTTTTGGCTCACTTCGAGCTGAGAAAAATAAATAAAGAAAAAACGCCTCCAAACAGGGTGTTGATTGCTGCAGTTGGCCCAGGGTAAGCTGAACTGCAGAGCCCAGGTGCTGTAACACAGTGTGTGGGAGAAATCCCTCCCCCCCGAGCTTTCACCCCACCCTAGGCCAGGCAAGTAGGGGAGAGGAAAAAAACAGCCCATCAGAGGTGCTGTGTCCCAGAGGAGTTTGGGCTGGGAGGGATCTCTGCAGGGATTCTGTACGACAGTCAGCCCTGCCCTGTCGCGGGGCATCCCTGACTTCCCCAGACAAGATGCTGCATGCTGCTGCTGGTGGGAAGGAACTGGTCAGCCCCCTGGAAGGTGACCTTTAACACTCACAAAGTTTCAGCTTTTTGGCATCAGTGGGAAAGAGTAACAAGTGGCCAACAGCTACTTCAGAGCTCTCTCTGATCAGGGTAGGAGACAATCTCTGAGAAAGGACATGCACCTACCAGCATGTAGGTGCATAGCACTTACTGAGAGCAAAAAGGCCAAGAACAGAGGTAAATGGTACCGTTAATAATTAACAGGCACCCACTGTCCTGTTACAATCCCCAAATTACAGGAATACATAAGAAAACATGCAATTTCATCATCTTTTTTTCATCAGTTTCCACCTCACTGGGTTAGGGGCATCATTTTATTAGCAAGTTTCATAAGAGCCAGTCCTGGCTGGAATCTCTGCCTTCCTCTCAACAGTTCCTAAATTGCAGGGTGGCTTCTCACTGGGCAGCACACCCCAAATGCAGCACTGAAGACTCTTGTATTGAGCACATCACTGGCTCTGGGTAAGAGCTGGTGCCCTGGGACACAGGCATGAGAACACAGGAGCAACACTCCTGCAGTGCTGGCACCACCCCTAGTGTGTTGGCAGGGATCATAACCACAGACAAGTGTGACACTGCCTTACTGCCTTCCAGGTTCTACAAAGAAAAAGTTTTCTTTCTAGAAACCAGAAATTTACAGGTCAAGTTTTCCAAGTATTGTTTGGGGTTGATTGTGCAGGAAGGAAAAAACCCCTCTCTCAAATCTCCTATTTTCCAAGAATATAATTCCTCACTTTTCTAGACACAGATTAATGGAGTACTCATTAGCAAACATCTTTCCATCATCTACCCTACTAAGCCATCTCCTGTGAGATATGAAGATATTTGTAACAAAGTCATCACAGAGAACAGCTACTGGCATACAACCTCGGCCCGACTGCATCTTTCCCTAGAGGAAGATGCTCACAGAACTCAGCAGCCCAGTGAAACACTGGACATTGGATTTTCTTTGTATTTTGAGTCACAGCACCTGGTACCGATGAAGTTCAGAGCTACTGATTTTATAAAACACATTTTATATGTGTGACTTAAGTGTATTTCACCTGTGTTTCCAGCTTAAACCGGCTGACTGCAGGCAACAGCTCTCTGGCTGACCCATGGCCCAGGCTGATGAAGGACTGTGCTGCTGTAGCAGCATAACCATGAGCAGGGAAAATGTGAGATCTCACTCCTGGTCCTCCTCCCATGACCATTCATTCTCAGACCCACCAGACGGTCATGGCAAATTCAACTGTTCTCTGTGGCAACAGCTTCTACTGGCCCAGTGAGAGCTCCAGCCTTTGGGCAGGGAGTGAGGTATGAGCAGTAATCACACCTCCCCCAGGAGAGGACAGAAAAGCCCACTTCTCTCTAGGCCTTTCAGATGCTGGTTGTACCCACAGACCCCCAGTATTGCATCCAGCAGACCCCTTCCCCATAGGGAAGGAAGCAGAGGGCACCCACCAAGAAAAAAACCCACTACTTCTCAGCACTGTCTGGTCCCACAGTGGACCCAGGGCCACAGGACGAGGGCTTTCCCCATATTTCTGTGGGAACCTGAACCCAGGGGACATCACCCCCCGCCACGCATGAGGGAAGGGGAGCAGAGCAGCAGGGGAGCTGCAATACATTACTTGGCATATGGCGCATGCAGCATAGAATAGACCTGGCTTTGATGTGGAAATCCCTTTCTCCATCCTGTAGTCCCTGATTTACAAGGTTAACGACTTCATCTGGAGAGAGGTCTCCCCTGCAGGGAAGAAAAGCTGTCAGCAAGAGGCTGGACACCCACCAGGGAGGCAGGCAGGAGCTGCAGATCCAGCCCAGCACCTCCATGGGACACCCCATGCAAAACTTAGGCTCCTCAGCATTCCACTTGACTGAAGATCCAGAGGAGCCCAATAAGACCACCCAGAGCCAAAGAGCATCTTTTACACACATGCCATGCCCATATCTACCAGATGTTGGGCACAAAAACATGCAAAGGTGACAGTAAGCTTTAGAAAAGCCTCAGGGAACTGGATGTCAACCCTGCCCGAGCACAGGAAGCTGCTCTTTGCCAGAGCATCTCATTAGGGCACACAACTGCCCGCAGCCAGGCAGGGGCAAACACAGGGGCTCAGCACCCGCACATGCTGCAAGGACCATGATGCCCAGCACTGATTTAATCAGAGACACAGATCCCAGAGGAGATGACATGTACAGAACAGATCAGATCACCAGCCCTTGCCAGCACCGTGCACCACATCTGCCAGCAAAAATTCACACTCTGCAGGTGGGGCAATGGGGCAATGAGGCAATGGGGCAATCTGCATCCGAACGCTGCTTCCCCTCGCACACGGAACGGCTTCAGCAGCTGAAGCACAGCTGCTCTGCACATGCAGCATGAGGTGCCCAAAGCAAGGGATGGGCACAGATGGCATCACACAGGGACACTGTAAGAGGAAAAATCCTCTCGATGGGAAAGAGAAGGTGGAAGCATGCCGGGGCTCGCTGTGTCGAGGAGAGAGGAGGTGTGGATACACCAGGCTTTGAACACACTCTGGCTGACCAGTGTAGCCATGCCTTCTCCATGCCCGACTGACCACCCACCGGCTCCCCAGCGTGGCGGGATCACTCACTCAGCTTGGCCCCAGGGGATGGGATCCACACGGCAGTTGGCCAGGAGGTGAGGGCTGTACCGGACCTCCACGTAGATGATGCCTTCTTTTGCTTTTGTTTCCACGAGCTCGTAGGCGATCCTCCTCACTGCCTCACGGTCACCCCTGCAGGGAAGGCAGCAGGACCCATCACCAGGACTCCTCACCTTGGAGCACACTGGGGACAGGTAAGGTGACCTCCAAGGCTGAGCAATGTTAACCAAGAGGTCCAGTTGGAGGGAAAGAAGCAAAAACCAAAAAAATAAGAAGGTACTTACGCAATGGCAGGCATGTAGTAATTAAACTTTTCTAGAAATTGGCGAAGTGTCAGTGGTGTTTTGTAGCTAACATGCTTCAGGAGGTCATCAACAGTGCTTCCAGGGAGAGGAACTCCTCTTTTCCTGGAAACGAAGCTGTATGTTATTGACAGGGAGGGCTATCACACTTTTAATCTGTCCATTTCAGACAGCAATTGTGTCCCAGGCTGGCAGCATTAACCTCTATTTCTTCACAGAAAAGATTTGGCACGTTATCCTTCCAAAATCTCCTTGCAGATGCAGCCCCAAATCTCAGTGGGGAGCAAGGCAATCCAAAATACAGGCAAAGCACAAACAAACTGAAATACAAGCCCAGACTGACCCGGCAGGAACACAGCCAGAGCACATATTAAGCTTAAGAAGGAGTTCATCTAAAGGGGCTCTGGATTACTTCTTGGCACCTCCTGGTCCTAGTGGTAGAATTGCCAAAATTCTTTAGAAAAGTTAATTTCCACTTATGCAGGCTCAAAGGCTTGAAAAATCACAGGCGTGCTCCCCAGCCCAGGATCATGCCCAAAGTTGTGGCTCATGGGTTTAACACCAGCAGCTAATGCGAGCGAGATGGCTCCCAAACCCAACATCACGGTGACATCTTCTCTGTTGGGACCCCTCCCATGCAGGAGCAAATGGCAGTCCCAACACCTGCTCTCACCAGAGGGATGGAGATGGTAAAGCCACCTAAATGCTTCCAAGAGGGAAGGGGCCTTTCTGCCTGGAGCACCTGGAGTCCTGGGTGGGTGGTGTTGTCCCACGTACACGACCACACCAAGGAGAGGGCACCTTTCCTGGGGACACCCAGTCCCACGAGGGGTCTGAAACAGCTCTAAACCCTTTGGCTGGGCAGGTTGGATGCAAAGTATGACCCAGACCTGAACTGAAGCCAAAGTTTCTAAAAACAGCCGAATTCCAACACTGCCCAAGGGAGCTTGTGCATCCCAGCAGCTCTGGGTTATTTGTACGTGGTCAGACACCACCTGGCAAATTTATTTCCAGCTCTTTACCTTTAAAAATAGACCACAGGCAGGTCTCTGTGCCAGGGTGAGGTTATTAAGGCAGTCCCCTAGAGACTCCTGGACTGCCCTGTTGCTTTTGCATTGGCGTGAGCACTGGTTTTAGAGCTCCTGGCAGCCCCAGGAGATGCAAGGGTTGTTTAAAAACAAGAGGGAACTCAGCACGAACTTGGGCAACGATGGCTTCTATCCTAAGCAAGAGAGAGGCATGGGCTCCTCTGATGGCTGGTTGCCACCTGAGCCTCAGTGCTCTTGCAGCCCTCCCAAAGGACAACACCAGCACTTGTCCTTTGCCAGCAGAGGGACCCAGCAGAGCCCCGGGGATTCAGCACCAACTATTCTGTCCATCAGGACCCGTGTTCCAGCCCTTCAGCCCGGCAGCAGCACAGGCAGAGCCAGCGGGAACCCCACGGCACTGATGTCCCCCAGTGAATGACACAGAGATCTCTGATCCGTCCGACTGCACCGCCGATGTATGGCCACTCCCTGTAGAAAAAGCTGCCTTAGCAAGAATATCCCCCCCAGTATCACATTGCCTTGGAGCCTGCTGGGCTCCCAGGATGCCAGAAACACATTCCACCCTCCTCACCACTGATTTCCTCCCCAGAGTACCAGAGCTGTGCCTGAAAGCTGGTTCCTGAAATCCTCAAGCTTGCCACTTTCTTGATCTGAGGGTATCTGCTGGTGTCCACTAACTTTCTGAATAGTGACAGCTGGAAGAGGTCTTAAGTTTAGCTTGCTTACAACTGTGAAGCCAGGTCCTTGCACCTGTTTTCACCCTGGTCCTTCCCACACAAGCTAGGCTGAAGCAAGAAGATGCACACCTCAAGGAAAACACCTCTCTTTAAGCGCTGCCAAGTGCTTTCATGGGTCACCCTCACACGAGGGTGACTCCTTGCCTGCTGACACCTCGCAGACAGCCTGGGGTTCAGAGGCACACAGCAGCAGCACAGGGAGGAGCACCCAAGCTGTTTTTTCATCCCCAGACCATGGTGTGGCACCACCACCAGGACGATGCTGGCAGCCTGCTGTCAGTTCACTGGCCTTCGCAATACGGAATATGGAAAAAAGAAATGAGAATACACTGACCCTGGCACTTCAAAGGCAGGCAGCTCTGTGTGTGAGACATCTTTGGTAATTTTCTCAGAGTGGCTCCTCTTGACTTGCCCAGCTCACAGGAGTGATGCCCACCATGCTCACTGCTGCAGCACTGCACTCTGGAACGTGCTCAATGTCCTAACCCCGTGCAGCCACAGAACCCGTCTGTGCAGAGGTGAGACCAGCACCAGACAGGTTTGCTGCCTGCACAGCAAGGAGGGAGCTTTCCCAGCCTGCCAGCACAAGCTCCTCCATCAGAGAACCGGACAAGCAGACGGGATGATGGTTTTGAACTGCAGCTCACAGAGCTTTCTTCCCCCCATGACTCACCTGCCAAAGTGCAAGATTGTTTCTGGTCTAATGGCTCCATCCAGATGGATGTGAAGCTCAACCTGCAGCAGGATAAAGAGAAATCAGTGAAGTACTCTTAGAGCTACGTCACAAGTTTAGAGAGAAGCAGCTGGTGCTGACACGGGTATAAATGCAGCCGATACAGAGACAAAGAAGCGTAAAAAAAAATTAAAATACCATCATTATAAAGTTTATTTTTCAATATCTAAGTATGATCTAAATATTTTCTTATTACTGCTGCAGCTCACACATTTAATGGATCTTTAGAAATTCCTTCTGTTCCCAGTAATCTTCAGGAACTGCTCTATCCTCATTTAGCTTGTGTGGTTTGGAGTTTGGGAAGAGTGGAAAAAAAACCAAGCAAGCCCCCTACACCTTCACTTTCCAGCTTGCTCCTTCTTGAGTTTGCAGACATCCAAGCGTCAGTTCATTTACAAAGAATCATTACCCAAGAACTTTGACTTAATTTCCAAGAATCAGCTCCTGGTATATTGTTAATTAATTGCTGTTATCAGAGCATGCGGGGTTTCTAATCCTACCCATGGGGTCAGTCTCATGGCACAAGGTGCTGTCAAAAATAAGAACAACAAGAGCTGCCCACAGAGCTAAGAAGCTGATTTCAAAAAAAAACACATTTTGACTTCTTAAAAATGAGACAGTAACTCAGATCAGCTCACTCAAACTCTGCTTCCCGATCACAGCTGAAATAATGCATTCTGGAAAAAGAGCCCCAGGAAAGCAAACCCAAGCTTTTTCCATTAGTCAGCTGGGATTTTTGGAGGAACTTGTCAAATGTAATTTGGGAGCTGAACTGGGAAGGAAAATATTAGCTGCAAAACGTTTCAGCTAAATCTTCAGATTTTCCAGAATTTCCAGATTTTTTTAATTTTTTTTTTTTTAAACAACAGAAGAGCCTACAAAATACATACCTTTTTTTTTCTTTTTATGAAACTGTAGAGCAGCAAATTAAAACATAAAGTTCTTGTTAGTGATAGCACTGTGTAGATTTTTCTGTGCAGATGATTGCTGCAGGATACTGTGGGTAGGGACTGGGCAGGATTCAGAAGAGGACTGGATACTTGCATGGATAACTACAGCACCCGGGGCTGCTAACTAAAACCCACAACCCTGCAGGTGTCAGGGGAAGTATCGAACAGTAACTATGAGGAGCTGGAAGAAAAATGAGTCCCTACAAGCAGGACAATGGGTAATTGTCCACCTCTAGATCCCGTTGCTCTCCTCTGAAGCATAAGCAAGCAGCTGATGGGAGCTCAGTGCCACTGGCCTGGCTCCCAGTGCAGGGCTGGCAATGCCCGTCTCTAGGATAAGCACTGATGCCCACAAGCTTGCTCCCATCCCCACCTCCTCCTGCAGCCCTACACACCCACCATGCAGGCAGAGATAAACATTTTCTGACTCGTGGCCAGTGCTTTCATTGATCATTTCTGCTGCAAAAGGCCTTTGCGGCTGTGGTGGGACAGCACTTGGGTTCAGGCCACCTAAGCAGAATGGCCCTGAAGGTACCACTGAAATGTGCACTGGTGGGATGCCAAACGCAGGTTCAGGGCAGTTCAGCTACTGATCCTGCACTGTTGCAGTCAGCTGGCCCACGGGTCATGAATATTCCTGCCCACTGACACTCCTGCTAGCAGGTGGTAAAACGATACTCCTGTCACTTCTCCTACCCTTAAGACACGATCTGAATTTACAGGGATGAAGTTACACAATCCTGCTTATGAGGACTAAATGTCCTGAGAAGCAGCAGATAAAATAACAAACTATGGACATGATCTGCATTGCCAGATGTGGACGACTGGCACGTTTTCCCACTCTTGAACTCCAATTCCCATTTCATAACCCGATTCTTATTTCAAAGCCTTGCAAGCTCCATTCCTTGAGGTTTGCATCAGCCCTTCTGACCTTCTGATGGAGTTACAAGCTTGAAACACACACTAGATATAAAAACCAAGCAACCAGAATCTACTGGGGGCTTCTCACTCCAAACATTTCTCAGTCATTACCTGCAAGAACATCCTAGTGTGACACTTCCCTCAGTAAGAAATCAAATTCATTTGTGTCCTTCACCCATGCAAGCCACCTCTTTCTGTCACTGGTGAGATACTTGTAAAAGAGCAAGGTTCTTCTCCAGCACCAGCAACAGATTCTTTCTCCACTTCCATGCATTTCTTTGGGTCTAGAGGAACCTAAAGTAAGTGCTAAGAAATTCTTGTGCACTGCTACTCAGTCCAAAACTTTGTGGAGCTCCTCAAGATCAGCACTTGTGGGGTTGTTTTCTGCCGATGAGAACTAATCTGGTCTATTTAGATTACCAAGGACCATTCAGGTGAAGAAGTAAAGGTGTGTCTACAAGAGACTCTACCAAGAGCCAGCCCTAGATAAAGACACGTGCCTTGCTCGCAAACCCCACAGGTCTCCAGTCCGTGGGAGGCTGCTCGCTGCAGATTACACGTCAGCTCTCTTCCTGCATGTTTGTTTTGGGTAAACAAAGCACAAGACTTTTCCAGATACAAGTGGGTGACATGACCTTGCTTTAAGTCAAGGAAAGTACCCAGCTAAAGATAAAAGAGTTTTTTCTGAACTGTGGCTCCAGGAGATGATGCCCGAGCAAACAGAAATAAGATGAACACAGGAGCCTGGTGCCTCTTCTGGGGCTCTGCTCCTCAGTACACAGAGGTCCATACACGTGGTCGCCCACCTCAAACTCTCCAGTTTATTTAATCTGTGCACACAGATTAAGCTGGGATATCAACACCCAGTCCAGGACCTGAACATATGTTGCACCAGCCTTCAACCCTGCCAGGACCAGCGATGCCTTCCTTTCTCACAGCAAACCTGGATGTGGTAACGTGTTCTGATGAAGAACAAGAAAACAGCAGAGCTCTCAAATGCTTTCCTGGGACAGAAGCTCTGCTCTTCCCCTAGCTGCACTGAGGACCCTCAGGGTCACCTTTGTGCAGCCACCCTTCAAGCCCTTCTTCTTCACCTTCACAGCGCTGCAGCTGAGCAAGCTCACTGACCACCGGCTCGTGCATCAAAAACCCACTGCGCCACTCTAGGAAATCTCGGAGTTTCACTACAGAGCTGTCGAAAGCCAGATGAACAAATTCAAAAGATGTAACTGGCCATAAATTGTGCATCCTCAGCAGAGACAATTCCCAGGACGGTTGTCAGAGAAACCTGAGCGCTTTTCATTTTTATGCAAAAAAAGTTTTAGCTCAACCACAGCATGTGACTCATTAGTGCGGATATGAGCAAGGTGGGTCAGACCTTTAAAAAAGGAGAAGTTTAAGGGTTCTAGCTTGACTTTTCTCCAAAACTACTGCCGTGTTTTCTTTGAAATGTAATAAGCTCAACAAATAAATTCAAACACAAAATGAGGTACTTCAAACAAGTATGTTCTGTTCAAAGATCAAGTCTGATTATTTTCAATTTAATGAAATTAAAAGGAAAATGTTAACCAAACATTCAAAGTATTTTCAGCTACAGTCCAATTTCTCTCTGACTGTAGTATGCTCAGCAGACCATGGCAGAGCAGTTAACTGCTCAGTTTGCCTATTGTGTAGCATAAAAAGTATCATCAAGCTAAGGCGCTTGAGAGAATTTATTTACTAGGTGGTCTTAGAGTCTCTTTCTAAATAGATGCAATGAAGAAAGTCAGCCTTAACACCCTGGTAAAAGTAACATCAACTGAATCTTTAATTGAGATGGTTTCCAGCAGATGTTAATAGATAATCCAGGCTGCTGCTAACGTTGCATCATTTTAGAACCCTTAGCAGTGACTTTGCCCAGGATTATTTATCAGCACATTAAAAGGTGATAATTTAAAGTTCACTTTATTGATCTCAATAACTGAAAACCAGAGTAATTAGAGCTGTCATTTGTCAATTGTTAAGATACACACGGCAGGAAAATGTTAATAGAGAGCAAAACTCAAGAGATAAGACAGATGCCAATAACAGCAACAACAATGAGCTCTGTTCCCCAAATACCAGTTTTATGAAAGCACGCTGTTGGGAGCCTGGTGAGGTTCTCCTCATTACAAGGTCACCACAAACGCTCATGCAGAAGCAAGAGGTGGGAGTGGATTAAGAAAGATGGGAAGTGGAAGAGGCACAGTGCTACCCTCAAGCTTGACCACACCCAGAAATGCATTTTGGAGACAAATCTGCCACGTGCTTTAAGGCTTGAGCCTTGAAAAGAGAAATGTGGAAGACTACAAGATGTGCATGACATCCTCCTCCATTGCAAGAACTTGTGCTTCCTAGAGAAGCATTCATATGATACATGGCTTTGGTGACCTGAGGAGGAGGATGCTCTCGTGCTGAGCTGCCGTTAGTACCACTCCTCCTGGCACCAACCACTCAGCTTCCACCAACCTTGGACATCACCAACCTGCAGGGGCGGCTTGGCCACGTTCACCCATGGGAACCCTTGCCCAGTGTGACCTGACCTTATTTTGGAAACAAGCATCCAGCAACAGAGCTATGCCAGCTGCTGGGGAAGTGGGGGCCTGAGCCCAGAAGTCCCTGTTCCTATCTTGCTCCCCACAGTGTGGCTTAAGGCAACATGGGTGCCACAGGAGGAGAGAGCCAAGTGTCCTGAAACCCCCAAGCTGGGGCTGGTCTGCGGTGAGAGGAGCCAGCAGAGAGCAAGGACATGGTCTCTGCTCTGGTTGTGGAGCAGAGAAGGAAGAGCTGATGGTCAGCGTCCAAGGAATGGCAGTTTTCTCTGCTTTTATGGCCTACAATAAGCAGGGTTCAAAGTCACCCTCCAGGAACCCCAGCAGCTCCCTGTTCATCTGCTGCAGTCACTGCAAGTCAGCGAGTTCCCGAACAACACGGAGGCAGCCCCAGTCCTGCATTCAGCCAGGGTTCAAAGCTGCTCCCATTACCAGAAACGTCTCTAAAACACAAAACTGACCATTCCCAATGGCAGAGGGTCCAGGGGAATGAATAGGGCTCATTAACTGACTTCAGACCCTTTTTTTTTCCCCCAGGCCTGACTTAGCAGGTTCACAGGGCTGAAAGGGACTGCCTGACTCAGGAAAACCAGTCTCGCAATTGCCGGCAACCGGACAACAGAAGGCTGATCTTAGTGGTCAGACCCTGCCTGGTTTTCCGTAGGGCCCTCTGTTTGGCATCCACTCTTCCATGCACTGGAAAAGTAGGGAGAAGAACAAGTGAAAGAACTTCACTTGTTTCACTCAGACAAAATTTCAAAACACTTGGGTGAACCAACAGCTTTGCTCTTAGTGGAGCCGATGAACAGTTAGCATCTCCCAAAACTGAAGTAGCTTTAAAAAGGCTTTAGCCATTACCAGGTGTCAGCACTCCCTGGCTTTCAGCATCACCATTTCTCTGCTATTCCGTGGGTCACCTCCAAGATGGAAACCACATATAGTGATGGAATGAAACCTGAATCAGACCTTCACACAAAGGCTTTTCCAGTACGTTAGATTTTCCTGCTACAAGCTCACACTGAGAGGTAAGTGGTTGGGGAGTGGTAGGGGCCGCAAAGAGCAGAAAAAAAAAAAAAAAGACCCTTTTGTATTTTTGGAGTTAATCTTCTTGCCAAGCAAAGCCACATGCAGTTGCCAGCACTCAGGTTTTCACCACAATCCTCACATCACTTTTCTTTGTCTTCTCTGCCCCAGACTCTCACTGCCCGCCAAGACCTAACTCTGCCTGGCAGTCAGCACCAGAACCTGAGGCCAGCCGGGCAGAGCAAACTTGCTCCCTGTACGCCAGCTCAAGCTGAGCTGGCCTGTGGCACAAGCAGCGCTCTGCCATCGCACACGGGGCTATTGCTCACCACACCTGTCCCCTCTGCTTCCTTCTCAACTTTTTTATAATCTGAATAATAAACACATTACTGGATGATCCTATTTGAGATGTATTTACACAGTGCACGATGAGAGCGGTTGGCTGGAGCACCCTCTGGCAGCAGTCACCAAGATGGTATCTTGGGTATCTGAGGAATAACTGCTGAACTAAATGTTTGGGAGAAAAAAAAACAAACACACACCACAAAAAAACCCAAACAAAACCACCATCAAAAACAAACCCTCACACAAAACAAACAAAAACGGTCAAGAGAAAACATTTGTTTTAGTAGACCAAGGCAACGGTTGGAGTTCTAGACCCATCAGGGCATGTGTTTTCCCCAGCCACACTCCGGTCAGGCCACCGGTGCATCTCCGGCCCGGGGGAGCAGAGACCCCAGCCAGGCGCAGGGATGGG
>VWZY01006582.1:177261-220629 GCA_013399075.1 Chloroceryle aenea | reverse complement strand
CCTTCCTCCCCCCTCCCTGCCCCCCCAAATTACTTCTGTGACTAAAGAAAGCAGCAGGAGATAGTCTAGCTGTGGATTTCATTAGTGGTCTCTTTTGCCATCAGTCAGACTTTATGGCTAAGAAGCTGGACAAAAAGCTTTCTAGAAACTTCTTTAGAGAAAAGACAGATAAAAAAAAAATGCGAGTCATGCTTACGCTGTTTACGGAGAGCTCGTTTTGTCCTTTAGGAATAAAACAAAATGCCAGTAGTTTACCACTGAGATAACGCATGAGAGTCAGAACATGCTGCCACAGGTCAGAGAGGTACCATTCCCATCCTTCCCTCCCCTTTCACCCCTACATAAAAGTTGACAATTAGTTTTTACAGCACATACATGAAGGGAGATACATGCTTTGGCCTCTATGTGAGAGCAATAATTCTCTTAAATTGATGTGTCAGCGAACTAAAACTCAATATTTTTTTTGCACAGTGTATTTTGCAGTCAGAGGACCTTCACTAATCGGAATAAAGCAATTTGGCTCCCTGTCATTGCTCACTGAAAACATATGAGCTGGTTGGCACGTATGGCCTCCTAGATTTATCAGTGTCTCCCATCTAGTGCATAGGAGGTTCAGGGCTGCAGCTTGAAGAGGAGTGAATTTTTATGAATGCTTTTTTCCCCCCTCCCTGAGAATTCCCAGAGCCAGATTTATTCCTTAGTTTCAGAAATATTTTATTTATTGTCCATATCTCATATCCTCTTTAGGTCAAATCAAAGTCATATTTTACATTTTTTATTTGTATTACTATGTCTTTGTTGCTTTGTTTATTAAAATAAAAAGCACAACAACCCCAAATTTTGGACAAGTGCTGTTCCCATAGCTCTCCTTTCCTTTTTTTTTCTTGTGAGAGTGGTGTGATATGAGCATACACAGCTGTCCTTTCAGCAGCACCTGTATAAAATGGATTTGCTGCATCTTGCATCAGGTTCACAAAAGGCCAGCTCTGGTGTCCTGTTTTTGTCATGCTGCCTCTAAGGAAGTCCTCACCTCCCTCCCAGCTGAACTGGTGCAGCTTACACTGGTGCTCTGCCAGGGTAGGTAGGATAGTCATGTTTAAACAGTCAACCTTTACAGTTTCTAAAGGATATGCCATAATGTGCCATTTTGCCTTTTGCCTCACTGGCTCTGTACCCTGTAGTCCCCCTCTCTCCTGCAGCTTCAGCTCTTCACCAGATCTTGAACTGTGCTTTTGCTTAGAGAAATGTTTCTCAGCCTTCAGATAATGTGAACCACAAAAAAGCACTGGGATGCCACTGCAACCACCACATCTCACCCTGAGTTACGAAGAACGGGATGTTCTGCATCAGGTGTTGCAGACACTGGTTGATTGGCAAGTCCCTTCAAAGTTGTGCTGAGGAGAATGGCTGTTTGACAACTGTTTGAATGTCCAGACAACTTTTCCAGTGCTTGCTCATGACAGAAGGGGCAGACCAGTCAGGGGCAGCCTTCAGTAGGGAGAAGGAGTGTGGCTGGATTCCCATCCTGGGCTTGTGCACAGCCTGGCGCAGGACTGGGAGCAGCACTGCTGATACCACCACAGTGACAATCCTCTGTCTGTGATGATGGCCTTGTTATTGTCCTCTGTGAATGACCCTAGTGTCAGATGCGACCTAAAACACTAGCAGTGCTTCAGTGGGAACCAGGAGGAGGTATTTTAGTCATGGATGAAAAAAGCATTTGAGGGGTTAGTTTCTTGCCAACTACTGTCCTAAAACCACCTTTTTTCTTAGCCATGCTCATCTGAAATTAGAAGTACTTTGAAGGCTAGCTTGGCAAGAGACTTTTGGGCACTGTTGTCCTTCTGGTTATGGAGTTTAACTTGCTTACGTGGTTGTGAGGACATCAGTTGACTCCTGATCCATGAACAAGACTTAGCCATCTGTGTTAAGCCTTAAGATAGGACATGCCAGTCTGGAAAGGGTCATCTGTGATTGTTTAGTCTTTTCCACAAAAGAGACATAACTTCTGTGCTCAATATAGAAGGGGTCTGTTCTGTGCATCCCTTTCAGCTTTTCCCTCAAAGTGACCTACTGTTATCAGCACCTGGGGGAGGACATGCTACCTTTGGCTTCTCCTACTTTTATTCCCATCTACCCATGTCACTTTGTGGAAAGAATGCTAAGAGAATTGGTTAATAACCAGAGAAAAACATCCTAAGCCTTTGGAAGTCCATTTATCCTTTTAATCACACTCTCTCTAATGAGCTATATTTTTCTTACTTAATATTTCCTTTGTTCATGCCCATTACGGTGTTATTCACAATTTTAGTTCAAACAATACCTCTTAAATAAGAAGATAATATTAAGTGCATCAGCACAAGATGGGGAAGCTGCTTTTAAAAACCAAAAGTACTGCTTGATTTCCACTTTCAAAGCATTTAATTTCACCTGGTCCACACTTTTAATATTTTCCAATAAAATAACTAGATGGGGGCACATTAAAATGGTCTCAGTTGAGCTGTTTTAATAAAAGGAGAAAGTTTAAAGAGCTCGGCCATGGATGAAAAGCTATTTAAAACAGGCAGGTTGGATATTTCTGGCATGGATGCATGAGGTATCTGTCTCCACCTCTAATTAAAAGGTCTATATTGTTCAGTTCTACAACACTCCACATGATAGACATATTAAAGACCCAAGAGACCACCATATTGTCCTGTGTTGCATCTCGCTTTCATAGTGGCCCTGTAAACATATAACATATAATCCTGCCTTTATTCCTGGTCAGTTTGGCGGTTTGATCTTTGCACCTCACAGTCTCACTGGCCTGTCAGGGCAGCCTTTGAATTCCCTGGGGTAACACTGAACTCTGGGAAAAATGACAGTCTTTCTCCAGCAATGGTGGAACCACAAAGTCCAGAACTGGGAGCAGGGTTAATGACATGAAGAAAATATGATTCATTCTGCATCCTTCCAAGAGAAATTTTCTCATTGATATTTCAGGAGGGGATTACTCCAAGGAAAAAGCAAATGAGTGCTTTTCCTGCAGTTGATGGCCTACCAGAACTATTCAGTGAGATAGGTTGGCTTGAATAGGGAGCAGGTATTACTCTTTCTCTATCTGAGCAAATTCTCAGTCTGTACAATTCTGCTAAAAATAAAGCCAAAGGGCTAGTCAGTGGGCTAATAGACTGAAAACCCCCACAGGATACTCATGCATCAGCCTTGGTGTTAACTGTAACTTGCAACCCCACAATCCATAGTAACACGATACCACATTTGAAAGCTATGAAACAGCCAGAATGCTCACACCAAGGGTTTCTAAGAGAGGGAGAGTTTTGGAATGCCTATCCAAAAGGATCCCTCTCCTTTTTAAACATCCAGTGTGAATCACGATGCTGTTCATAGGTGATGGGACAGCCATTGTGTAACTGCATAGAAACAGCATCATCATTCTTATAAAATGCAGTTACTGTGTAGAAGGAATACTCTGGTGGCAATAGCAGCATTAGAATTCTTCATACACAAAGGAACTAATTAATTCTGTCATCAAATAAGAGGTGTGGGTAGTTTGTTTTAAACAGCATTTCACAGCTAGATGCAGGAGCAAGCAAGATGTGTGTGTAAGTGATATGGAAAGAAAGGTCAAGTGACTTGTGTGAGGTTAAACAACCAAGGGAGCAGCAGAGGAGAGGATTTGGACAGTCTCAGGTTCCAGGTTGAGCTCCTGTTTATTAGATCATATTAGATCTTGAAGACTGTGTGGATATTGGTATGCTTTCATTGGCCATCTCAATAGCATGTTATTTCCCCATGGTTTTTAATCTTATCCTTTAAGGCCAACATTTGTTGTCAAAGATTATAACAACGTACAACAGATTACATTTTAATGGAGGACTCAGAAGTAATGAGGTTTATTTTCCTCTGTTGTCTCTAGTCTCATTGCTTCCAGTGCAGTCTCACCCAGGGTAAGGATACTAGAAATGTTAACAGACAAAATACTGTTGGGATTTTAACCACACCATCAAGTAGCAATGCCATATGCCTTTTTCTGTGTTGCCATCTCTGAAAAGAGCTGCACTGGTGTAGGAAACTGTAAGACAGTATCTTTGAAATGATCATAAAAGCTGAACCTCTGTGTGAGGTTAACTGCATAGCCAGATGTTGATGCACAGAATCTATCCAATCCTCCTCAAGCCCTTCCTCCTCACTGGTAGGATTGAGGAGAAAACCAAGCTTAATATGCTCCAGGTTTCCCCTGGCCATACACTGGTGCTCACATTGAAGCATAGCAGGTATAATAATTGGAGGACCTGAAAAGCCTTGAGAGTGTCTTCACAACATCCTGTATCCAAGGCATGAGTAAACAGCAAACCTCCCTAGATGATGGATCAGGTTGGAAGTTGGAGACCTCTCTTCCCCACAGCAAGGAATCATCCACTACTACCATGCATTTCTGGTGCTCGTGGGTAGTTTGGGCTCAGTCAGTTCATATGCTTCATTGACCACAACTTCCATCCGCTTGTCTACTGCCAGTGCACTGACCCTGTTCAGAAGGTGCATGTCTGTGGGTGGAGTAGGAGTCTTCTTCTTGGTAATAGAAGTTACCAGCTTCCAGCCTTTGGTGTCCAGAGGTGTCTTATTTCCCAATTCCTAAGAACAGAAGACTCAGTCTGTGTCTCCTTTGGTACAATTGCAGGTTTGGGTGATTTTATCTGCAGAGTCTCAGAGCAGATCCAATCACTCTCCTTTTCATCATCTCCAAATCTGCACAGGACCTCCTCCTTCAGCCTCTTTACTTGGCAATAGCCAAGATCCTTCCCTAGTGCACACCTTCTGCAGGCAAGAATATGGTCACCACTGCCCCCGTCTCAGCCAGAGGCCCCAGGCACCCCTGCAGCCCCAGGCCCACAGAGCTGCATCCCACTCAAGAACTTGTTCTTGGCTGGCATCTCTGATGTGCTAGGGGAAGCTGCTCCAGTGGGTGCTGGGGACTGTTCCCTGTGGCACAGGCACCACTGTTGCTGAGCAAAAAACACTGTCCTCAGCACAGTTTCTGGCTTCATTCTGCACAGAATGCTGCACGGACTGCTGGGCAAACATCTTCACTGCTGAGTTTCAGCTGCTGGTGGAACACAGCACAATTTAACTGTGTCTAGTGAGACTTGGTAGTGGACCTCAGCAGTGTCCAGTGTGAAATGGCAACTACAATGGCAGAATGCTCCTCATGTTTTAACTTCACATGATACAAAATAAATAATCTCACGAACTCCAGCAGACAGCCACTGAGTTTGGGAGTCTTTTTTTATTGTGTTTTCTAGTCTGCTGAAGAGAAACTATGGCAAAACAACCCATGCCACTACCCATAGCACTTGAATTTTCCAAGACAGCCTCTCCTCCATCTCATGCCCACCTCATGCTGCTTAGTTTAAGATCTCATGAAATCACAGTTGCAGGCGATATGACTGTTCCTTGAGATCCAACTTCAACAGCAGGGAGGGCACTATCTTCTCCTGTACTAACTCTGTATTCCTGGTTGTGTTAGTTCTTTGCTCCATTTAGCAATGTGAAAGGTAGGAATGGAGGTTCTTTGAACAAATCCCAGAGGCTTTGGAACAGAAAAAGGAATATATCTGAGAAACAGGAGAGTATCTGAGAAGAGAGGAATTATCAGCATGAGAGACCTCAAGCTGAGTGACTGAGAGTTGACATTCCTTCTATTTATTTATAAAATTTGTAACTGTGGAAATTAGCCTTAGAAGCTGTAGACCCATTACTGTTAGTTTTATCATCCTTCTAAGACATACCCTGAGGCATTCCTGGAGATTGAATCCTACTGTACTTTGCAATAAGCCTATAATTGATTATGCTATGGAGCTTTAATATGGGTTGAGAAATGGAATGCAGAGTAAATACATTCAGAATTTTGCTAGCAGGCCAAATTTAAAACTGGTTCTCTGAACCTACCAGGATTATTCCTTCTCAGCTAATGATTTAGTTTGAACTAGCCATCCTGAGAGGTGCAGTGTAAGTCCAGACTATCTGCTTGCTGGGCTTCTCTAAAGAAGTTTATCCTGTCTACTTCACCTGTAAGTTTGTAAAGATAAAATTAGATTCTAACATTATTCATTATAGGACATTTTAGCTGCTGCCTGGTGCTTCCTCCAGCAATGCTTCAGGTGTCTCTCAATAATGCCATCACACACTAGTCTGCTGATCTCTTTCATTTCTGAAAAATAAGTAGATTACACCATAGTCTTAAAAATGAGGGAGAACTTAATTAGGTAGTGGTGGTAGTTTGTCTTTATGTTTCTCAGGCTGAAATACAGACCATGTAGCTTCCTAGTCTTCTGTAAATGATTTTTTCTTTTTTTTTTTCACTCATTTGGTGAAAATCTACCCTTTCTAAAAAAAGCTTGTTCATTTTGCTCATTAGCAAGGAAAGAGAGGTTTGTTGGTCTTTTCTCTCCCTCTTATTATAAAGGTTCCTCTTTCCTTTTCTCAGTTGCTAAGGACAATATTATTTCCTTTGATACACAGGTGGTTCCTGCTGACAGTGGCTAATTCCAGGGCTTCAAGTGGGCTAACATAGGTCTGGTGGAAATTGAAGTTTCTTAAAGCACATCATTTGCTATCTAAGAGGCATCCTAAACAAGCAAAACCAATTATGTTGGTACAGGCAAAAGAAATTTTTTTCAGAAATGACAGAATTAGCACTGTTTTCTGACCATTTAAAATCCTGCATTTGTTTCTGCACGTCAACATCTCTAAAGCAAAACTTGTTCGTGAGATTCAATCATCAGAGTTGGTTTGAGAAAGGGTTTTTTTGATTCACCATATATTTATTTGAAAATATACCTCATGAAATGTTGTTATTGTCTGTGCATGGTCTTAAGGGAAAATATAATTAGTTTTATATTTCCCACTGGAAAGGAGTGCTCTCTCATTTTCTCACTTTCTTTTTCTCATCAATAGCTAAAAAATTGGTTATTTTCCCTGAACTGCTACACCACTGGGTCTGTTCCATTAAGAAGTGATAAATGAGGATTGCATATTCTTATGGACAACTTACCAATTCTGCTAAGTCTCCTTTCACATATTCTTACCAAATGTGAGGATACTGTGTTTTTGTTTTCTATGATCAGGTAAAAGAAACAAATGCAAACTAAAGAGACAAAATTTGGAGAGAGCTCTGATGAAAAAGCAACTTTACTTTGTGGTTTGAGTTCATCCTTACTTAGCTCCACTCTAACAGGACACATGATGTATTTGTCACATAATGTTTGCATCTACACATAAGTCAAGATGCAACAATAGATGTATTTGGGAAGACAATGCACAGGTCCTGAGAAGTACATAAACAAAAACCCTTAACAGAAGCTTCTTTAGCAAATGTGGCAATACTACATTTGAATCAAGCTTTGGATCAGCTGGCAAGTTAAAATGAAAGAAAAATGAGCATTGGGTAAATTTTCAAAGAAAGACTTGTTCCTCCTAACGCCAAACCAAGTCAAAGTCTGGAAATGCATGCTTAGAGTTATGCAATAAACTTGAACTTTAATGTTATCCTTTCTCACTTTTTATCTGCATGTTCATTGTTCCAGGGAGACTTTGCATGTAAACTACCTAATTTTTGCTCTGGCAATAGGAAGATCCTTCCTCTGCAAACAATAGCTCTGTGCAAAGCTTTGTCATACAAAAAATGTTTCCCCTGTCTGGAAACACTACCTAGAGCTGTTTGGAACAGGAGGAGATAACATGATCATTAAAACCTGAGGGTTTTGAGTCTGTTAAGGGAGTTTTTGCTCCTGCTTGACTGCAGAGATTCTAGCAGAAAAGGCTTGGTGGTATGAGTGGATCAAAATGTAAAATCATTGCCATCTGTTTTGTACAAAGGAAGAACTAGGATTTGGAGGATAGAGTCTAGCAAAACTGATCCTTGTAAACTGTATGACATTGCTAGGTGGAGAGCAGGGAGATAAGGCACTGATGATGTGCAGCTGGGTTGAGCACCACTTGAGAAATGGAGCTGGCGTTCCCTAGGACAGGTGTCTCCTGGTTCCTTTCATAAAGACCCATTTTAACTTTTAAAAAAAGTCTAGATACAATCCCCCATGCAGTGATTTTGTTACTTGATGGTGTTGATGCCTTATTACCAAACTGGACTTCCCCTTCCCTCATTGTCCTTCCAGAATAAGAGTGAAAAACAAAGGCCCCAGAATGATGTCTTGGCATCATGCTTGGTAGGACAGTGATCTCCCTAATTTGCAACAACTCATAAAGGGGCAAAAAACCAGTGATAAGCAGATGGATGGTACCGCTCTTCCCTGTGGGAAGCACCATCTCCCAGACCTCCGAAGTTAGACGCACGCACGCACGCACAGAGGGTTATCTATGTGTAAGTATGTATGTCCATATTTAAAATGCACAAATTTGGAAGGACAGTGAGTAGCCTCTACTCCTTGGCATGTTTTTATGTGCACCTCCAAGGATGCTCAACAATATTCTTTAGCATCAAAGAGGAAATTTCTTGATTTTGACAGAGAGGACTTACTGCTAAGAATTTTGATTCGCATTCTCATTTATAACCTGGTATATTTCCCCCCTCCTTCTATCTGTTTGAAGTGGGAAAACAACACTGATGAAAAAAAAATCTGTATTAGAATTATATCTTTCCCCCTCTTCTGTATACCTCATTGTAATTAATCAGTGTATTTGTGAGAACTTTATTAAGACAGGACAGATTTATTTTTCATTTGTGCTAAATTGTTTATGCCCTTTTAAAAGTGCACTGTATCCTCAGTATTAGACTTTTGGTTATCTGCCTGACAACGATGAAGTGTTATGTTCTAACAAGTGCGTTAAGATCTTCTCCCGGTGCATATCCTATGCTGTTTGTGAAATGATCCTGATAAGGAGAGACAGACATGGAATGGATCAGGTGTGCATGTATCTTAATTTCTGGTAAACTGCTCAAACCTGTTGAAGCTGGTGGTGACCCATGATAACTGGCTTCTTTGATAAACCACACTTCCCAAAGGAGTTTTCTCCTGTTTATATGATTAAATCAGGGTCACATGTAAAAAGGATTCATTGCCAATTTGCAAAGAGTGCTAATGAATACCTGCTTGCTTATTTTGGTGCCTGGATAACAGCTGATTGACCAAGAGGGCTGCCACCAGTCCTATTTCTAGTAAAGTTATTACTTTACTAGAAAGAAGCTTCTAATTAGTATGCCGAGTCTGGAGTCAATTTACTCATTTTAAATGTGCTGGTCAGGTTCCTGGACTTGTATGTTCTGGGAATCCAATAGGCATGCTGCAGCTTTTCCAAGGGAATATGAAAGAGTAATTAACAAAAGCATCTGACTGCCTACACTAGTAGGATCTGTGCCATTCCAAACCTCTCATGGTTTATGAAAAATCAGTCAACACTGAGGCCAGTAGCCTCAGCAAGGAGGGCAGAGCATAGCAATAGGGCTGAGGTCTGGGGAATGTCGTGCTGGTCAGGAGGGGACAGTTGCAGCCTAACTCTGGCTACACCTTCAAGTACAAGCCAGCCGTGGAAGGTGATCTCCTTAGGCAGGGCTGTATCTGAGCTTTCAAGTTCTGAGAGGTATCAGGCAGCACAGGTGGGAAAAGCAAAACTGTTGTGTGCAGAGCAATGTCAGCCCTGCAAATGCTGCTCATTAATATCTCCTCCTTTGGGAAGAGGAAAATTTCTGTGCCTCATCAGGGAACTTCCTCCATGTCTCCCTCAGAAAAATTAGACCTTTAACTCTGTGACAAGGACAGCAGCAAAAAGAGACCATCCGTATGGCCACTTGATGTTCTCAGCTTAGCTGGTCTTGATGGATGGATCAGATCTGATTTTAAACAAGGGAAAAAGCGCTATTGATGTTTTTTTGCTTTCTTTTTTTTTTTTTTTCCCCTCTCTCAAACCTTCCAAGAAACAAGGCTATTCTGAATCTTCTCTCCATGCTAATGAAAACAGCCTCAGGATTTTTTCTCACTCAGTTCCACACTTTGGCTTCACATCATATTAGAGAGCAGCACAGCATGGTGAAGAGGAAGGAGAAATCTTGCTATGTGAAGAACATGAAGGGAAAGTGACACAGGTTAGAAGATGTCTATCATATCAACTCATTGCTATGGAGGCACATGTCCATTAGTTTGGGGAAAGAGTAGATGTGATTTCCGACTCTGATAGAATGGGTTTTTGTAAGCATACACTCCATTGTTTCAGGAAAGTTGGTTTTGATTCACAGTAGAGAAAGAAAGAGAAGAATGGAGACCATTGTGTTTATACTTTACCTTACTAGCAAGTATAGCCATTGATCACATACTCATTTCAGCAGTAGATTTTGCCTTTTCCTTTCCTATGTGTGATTTTCCCTGGAAATGAGCCAAAAGAAACTGCCTGGCCAGCTGGAAAGATAACATCACGCTTAGCCAAATGACTTTCCCTGGGCCCATGTTACACAGAGTCTGAGTTGTTCATGATGATACAGGTGGAGAGAGTCAGCACAACCCTGCCTCCTCTGCTCGTGTCCAAACTATGAAGGGAAAACAGCAGCAAAAGAGGGGTCTTTTCCAAGACACCGGCCAGAGCTACATCTTTTTTTTAGCCATCAGCTTAGTAGGGAGTTAATACCAGCTTGTGATTAGTTAGGGTATCGTATTTATGACAAAATGACATATGAAGCAATACTTGACACCTTTTAGTTTGTCAGTAAGATAACTGAGATCCTTAAGAGTTCCATTAGCTAAGCTGCAGAGTCATCATCCTCCTTCTGATTACCTATAGAGAGCTGGGATGGGTGGCTGACGCACTAAAGAGAACACCTTGTGTCTTACCACGTTGGAGTTCGGAAATTCTATGCTTAAGCTGCTTTTGCAGAATTTCATGGGGTAGAGCGTAATTGAATAATTTGGTTCCATGGCAAATTTGAAAATTAAACAAGGACTTGAGGGAGTGGCCCCTATGGAAACCATGTCAATGAACAAACAGCATCAGAGGATTTCAGTGATGTTTGTATAAGGAGGATAATATTTACTTGATTCTTGTGGGCTTTAACTGTCTGTCATCCCTCTACAGCAAAGCAACAGGAACTAATTGAAATAAACCAAAATGAAATAGAGGTTTGACAAGTTATTTGGAATTTGAAATTCAAGTTGTATAGCACAGTTTTGATAGGATCCATCACGTCACATGGAATATTTCTGTTTATTATTGGAGCAGTGTAATTTGTAGACAATAATTTCCATTGTAGACACTTTTGTTTGTCCATTGAGAACTCACTGTTGGAAGTTAAGTGTGTTAAAAATGAGCAAAAGTGATAGATTTCTATTCTAAGATCCATAATTTCTTTTAAATTCAAGCCACTAGCAAAACTTTGGGGAGATTCAGTCAAAAGAATTAATGATAGCTTCTTCCTGGATGAAGTCCCTTTAATTTAGAGGGACTGCCCAAAGACCTTGTTCCCAAGGGAGTCACAGAACAGTCAGTATCCATCTTTGCCAAGCTTCCAAGCCTTCTTTGGACTCTACACATCCGTTCTTTCAGATATTTCTCAGGGTCCTGCCATCAGCAATTCTTTCTGCTTCCTTCTTTTTCTTCCTGCATTTGCATTTTTTCTTTCCCTTGTGCATTTGTGTACATACAGACATAGAGCCCTCTCTTAAAACTATGCCTAGAAAGCCTCATCCCTCCATGAAATTCAGATTCTTTAGAAGATTCACCATTTTCATTTGGGCCTTGACATGAACCCATGTTTTGGCTGGAGGGTGCTATTTCTTCAGCAAGCTAAGTTAATAAAAGAACTTGTGGCTTCTCACACCTAAAATGAAGGGTTTCTGTTTCTCCCAAATATGTTTGATCCAATCAGAATGCCACTGCAAGTTTAAATATGCTTTCTGATGCTTAAACTATAAGGTTGAAAATGGAGATGACCTTTTTATTCTTGGGAAGTACAGTGTCTGGGACAGAGGGGACTTAGTCCCATTTTGGGTACACAGGTGCTGTTTGTACCACTGCACAATAATGAATAGTGATAATTCAGTATAAAATGTATTTCCAAGCAGAGACTGGAGCATAACCCTTGCAAAGGAGAAAGCATTTGTGTCTGTACTTCATGCCTGTCTTCCATGAGCCTGAACTGAGAAGGCAGATGGAAAAATGTCAAAAATTCCCAGAGAAAATCTTACATGAAGAAGAGCAAAATGTTAAAGATGCAGCATGAGAAGCTTCACAGCAGCAGCCCTGAGGGCTCACCCCCATCCCAAAATTTAACTGCAACTTCTCCTAGCCCTTTTTGAGCAGATCACTAGCAACACCGTTTTGCCTTTGCATGGCCATGCGTCACTGAGCTACCATGAGCATTTTCCAGGATTAACTCTGCTCTGCTCCTCAATTGGTTTCAACGGGTTTAGCAAGCCTTTTTTTAGCCAGCGTGGAGAAGCTAATGCTCTTACTTCTCAAGCTTTTTAAAAAGTGCACGAAGCCAGATCATCCCCTCCCAGTTTTGCCACAGAAGGGATGTAGCTAGCAGAAAGCCCCCAAAGATAGGATGAAATCTCTTGGAGGAAAGGAAATGGAGCTTAAGAGACCTCAGCATTCAACCTCTTTGTCCTCTCAAGACTGCACTGCGCAGCAAAGGCTGTGCAGTTTTGGTGAGGCGCTCTGTCAGATCCTGGAGAATTGCATAGGACAGTCCCATTCCCAGGAAGAAAACTGGGGTGAAAAATTCAGAATAGAAAACTTATGGGTCATAGTAAGACAAATTCCTGATGTTGACCCTCTTAAATTCAAGATTGACCTAGCAAATTAATATTCCTGTTCCAAGAGGAAGGGGGTTGAGAAGGAAGCCTAAAAGCAACTTCACCCAGTCAGTGTTGGACTTGCTGGAGTAACAGAGAACATTAGTAATGCTAGACAGGTCTGCTCTTTGCTCTGCAAAGAAATATCTCTCTCCTTCTGCTCCTCACAACCTCTCTGACCAGAAGATTATTCAGTCACTACCAGGAATTCTCTGCAATTTAGCAGGAGTATCTTCAGCCTCAGCTCCCTGCCTGTGATACAGCCTGGGGCAATAACTTCTGCAGACTTCCCACTCTGCATGTGAGGAACAGCGCAGTGGACAGGGTACCCTTCTCTGTGTCTTTTATTGTTGGTGTTATTACTGACTGCACTTCAGAGCAGCGGTGCTCTGAGAGTCACACCTGAGCTGAGCGAGATAAAATCAGTATAACTTCAGCCTTCCAAATATCAGTATGTTGGTGTTTGGACTGGCACAATTATCATTTGGATCCAGATCCCACTATATGGAAAGAACAGGAGAGAGGTTTAAATCCCTTCCAAATTTTCATACAGAAGACAAAGCTAAACACAACCATCTTCTCTGAATAGGTTTTTTGTCATTGTTTTGTTTTGTTCTTTTTTTCCAAACAGTGCCCATAGGTGCTTCTCCTTGCTTACTATTTCTGCAAGACATTTAGAAAGACTTTTTCAAGAGCAGAGTGCAATTCCCAACCTCCTCACAAAGACCTGAGCTTCCTGGCGGCTTGTGTGAATGACATACATGGGTTGTGATTGACGTAAACCATTCATGCTAGGGTCTGTGCTGAAGGACAAGCTTCCAGATATGAAGCTGGGCAGCAATATCTTACTGTAATAAGGTGATGGACAGCATTTGGCATTTTTTCTATTCTTGCCTCAGATCTCTCAGATAACAACTTGAAGGGGTGAGAGAGGAGAAGCCCTTTGGCTTTCAGCAGTTGCTCTGGTGGTGAATGCCTGATAGTCACATTACTGTTGTCCTGCGGCTGAGCAGCCATGCCCACCTGTTGGGTTCCCGCCAGTGGGGTTGTGTCCCCTGTGGATCGCCAGCAGAGTGGGACAGAGAGAAGGTCTCCTGATTCCTGTTCTGGTGCTTTATTCATAGGTAAGGTGGAATTCTTGTTTGGATATGTTACTAAACACATTTTATTTCTTAAAAGAGTTGGAAGACGGAAGGCAGGATGCCTTTTGCTAGGCACAGTGCAAGGACTCTCAAGTGTTGTCCTGAAATGCTTACAAGATAAATGATCTTCATATAAGGCTATGGGTTTGTTGTTGTTTATGAGGGTTTTTTTTTAATGCATTCTCAGGAGTTTGAAGAGTAATAAGTAGTGTGTGTCCTCTCACAGGAGACAAAGCAAAAGCACACTCATAGGGGGGAAAAATGATTTTGTTTCCAAAGTCATACACCTCCTGCTCACCAGGAGCAGTCCTGAACTGACTGATTTGAAAACTTCTGCAAGATGGGGAGGAAATCACAACTGACTGTGACCAGTCATCGGTAGAAATAATACTCCAAAGGCACCTTGGCTTCTATATAATTTTGACTGGCATAAAGGTTTGGAGGAAGGCCGTTGGTATACATGGATAATTCACCTCTCCCTCTCTAGCCTTTTTTAGGCAAAAATAATAACAGCTAGTTTAAGAATAAACTAATGGCTGGTTACATAACCTTATTAAGTACATGACAGAGCTGTGGAAGATGGCTTTTCATTTTGGTTTCCACTGACACAGAGATTTTGTGTTTGTTAAATCAGACAATCACATAGCAGCGATGGAAGAACTAATATAAACTAATTGAGTTTAGACTGCTTGAGCAGCTGGCCTTCCTCTTTCTCTGCTGCAGCTTGGTCACACTGAGTACACTGTGCAGCCCCATTCCAGGGGGATTAGGATCATGTTTTTGTGAGTGCTAGGCTAATCACACCTAGAGGGCTGAAATCATGTGAATAGTTCAACATGCATACAGCATGTGATGGGTGTGCAAAATGAACAGGGCAGAACTCTCCAGGTGCAATTTTGTTAGAAAATATCTGTTGTAAGCATTTGCTGTTCATTATTTTTTTCATATCTGAACTAGAAATATTTTTTAAATATTTTCCTATTTAATCATTTCTGTTTTCTGTGGTTTTGGTGGTTGTGGCCCTTGACATCCAAATGTAGGTTTATCTTTTCCATCATCCCAAAGGGAGGAACAGTAAGTCACGTGAGCTGAATGAAGCTTTGTCAAGAAACTCAGAGACATTCAGTTCTGAAGTCTGGATATTGGTCTTAGGACTGTAGAAGAATTTGCTGGAAGGTTTGTAATTTCAGAATGATTCCAGATTGTAACTCGACAGAAATGACCAAATCTGAGTGCAGAGCAGATTTAAATCTGGTAGAATTGGCACAATATTTGGCATTTGAGTACAGGGGATGTTGGAGAAAAGCCAGTGTGATCTTCTGCATGTGAAGCTGCTTCAGGCCTTCCTGTTCCAGGGCAGAGTCTCATGGATAACAGCGCAATTCATTTATCTTTTTGTTGTGAGCTTCTGAGTATTTATTTATTTTTTTAACATACACACACACAGACACTCACACAAACATATACATATTTAATGTTCTTGCCACACATCCCAAAGACAACATTCGTATGTCTTGTTAACAGACAAAAGACTAAATAGCCTCCTTGGAAAACACACTGTCCTAGATACAGCTGTAAGTAATGGCTTCGTAATAAGGAAAGTGAACCATCAGTCTCACACCTACAGGGTGTGCTTTACCTACAGTCCACCTGCTGCCAGCTCCATCACAGCTGGGGGTCACCTCCTTGCCCAGATTTGCTTCTTGACCACTGTGTGGCAAGACCAGTGTTCATATGAGTAAAGGAGAGGAGTCATAAGCACAGGTTGTGTTCACCTGCATGTAGGATTACTGGCAAAACTATTTAACTTAGCCTAGAGGGTGCCCATGACATTTTTGTCCCCAGTGCTGCCAGCAACAGGAGAGGTGATGTATTCACTAACATCAGTAGTGGCAGCTCCCAAATATTTATTGGGCCATTTAGCACCTTGAAGTGATTTTGCTATCCAGCCCCTCTGTTCCAACACTGGGGGGGGTTTCCTCATGATTACTACCTTAAAAAATTTCCCAAGCAGCTTCCTCTTCAAATTGTGGACACCCTCCCACGCGTGGGTGTTCCATGAGAGATCCACCATAGCCCCATCATCACTGGGGTATATTGGATAGTATGGCTGGAGAGGGATAACTGGAAATGTATTTGTATGGGGTGTGGACATACGTCCATGGAAGGTTGATAGGCATACCTATATACATACTGTAGTGTATCTTTGACATATTGCTGAAACCAGAATTACAGAATCACAGAGTGGTAGGGGTTAGAAGGGACCCCTGGTGATCATCTAGTCCAACCCCCCTGCTAAAGCAGGTTCACCTAGAGCATCCAGGTGGAGTTTGAAAGTCTCCAGAGAAGGAGACTCCACAACCTCTCTGGGCAGCCTATTCCAGTGCTCTGTTGCCCTCACAGTAAAGTTTTTTGTTATGTTTAGGTGAAACTTCCTGTGTTCCAGTTTGTGTCCACTGTTCCTTGTCCTACCACTGTGCACAGCTGAAAAGAGACCGACCCCATCCTCTTTACACCCACCCTTTAGATATTTATAAGAATTGCTAAGATCCCCTCTCAGTCTTCTTTTGTCCAGCTAAACAGCCCCAGGTCTCTCAGCCTTTCCTCATAAGAGAGATATTCTAGTCCTCTAATCATCCATTGGACCCTCTCCAGTAGTTCCCCGTCTCTCTTGAACTGGGGAGCCCAGAACTGGCCACTGTACCAGATGTGGTAGGCTAGGGCAGATGTGGCATGCTAGGACAAATGTGGCCTCACTAGGGCAGAGTAGACAGAGAGGAGAACCTCCCTTGACTTGATGGCCACACTCTTCTAAATGCACCACAAGATACCATTGGCCTTCTTGGCTACAAGAGCACACTGCTGGCTCATGGTCATACTGTAGTCCACCAGGACTCCAAGGTCTTTTCTCACAGACCTGCTATCCATCAGGTCAACCCCTAATAGCTGCTGGTGCATGGTGGTATACCTCTCCAGGTGCAGAACTCCACACTTGCCCATGTTGAATATCATTAGGTTCCCCTCTGCCCAACTCTCCAGCCTGTCCAGGTCTGGCTGAATGGCAGCACAGCCTTCTGTGTGCTCAACACCTCCCAGTTTTGTGTCATCATCAAACCTGCTGAGGGTACACTCTGTCCCTCCATCTGGGTCACTGGTGAGTATGGTGAACAAGACTGGACCCAGCACTGCCCCCTGAAGAACACTGGTTGCAACAGGTCTCCAACTAGACCCCGCACTGCTGATCACAACCCTCTGAGCTCTGTCATTCAGATAGTTCTTAATCCACCTCACTGTCCACTCATCTAACGCACACTTCCTAAGTCTCCTTATGAGGATGATCACTGTGATGCACCATGGAGGTACTTGATGGTGTGGAAGGCAATAGCTGCATCACCAGCAGTCTGCAGGCTTGTTGTCAGTCTCTTAACTGGCACAGCTGGTGGTGCCTCACATGGGGTGGCAACGTGCCCAGCATTTGCTTACACAAGGACTAATGGGACTGTGTAGGTGGAGGAGGAATAGTCTCTCTTGACTTTCTCTGTGGGTTCTTATCCTCTTGATGGAAAACAAGCCTCTGACATGAAAATGGATAGCTCCTCATGCTGTTTTAGCCTATGGCACCATGCAGCTGGATGGCTGTCCTAAGGGAAATAGCTGGGTTTTACAGAAAGCAATCTACATCTGGGTTTCACTTTCATTTTAATTTTGTGACTAGAATTGAACCAATTGTATGCATAAAAACTAATGTGTTCATCATGATTAATTCAAATTTTTTTATTTTCCTTTATTATTAATTTCAAGACAGTGTTTCATATTCCTATATGGTAAAAAGAAGCATTTAAATAAAATTGTCAGGGTTCAAATGAAATTAATTGCCTGATAGAAAATGACAGAGGCTGAGGAATTCTGTTCCTTATTCTTCCCCTCTCTCAGCTGTCTCAGCCTCAAATGTCATGGTGCTTAAGGTCTTCCCTGGCAAAGTACTTCTGTAAAGGTCTACTAGGAACAATCTTCCCTTCCTCAGTACTCATTTTCACTATCTTCATGTAGCTAAGACTAAAAAGTGTTCCATAACTTTAATAAAACTCTTTTCCTTCAAACAAGTTCTTAGTTTTCTGTTGTCAATGGTTTCTGAGCTGGGTTTCGAGCTGAGTTTTCTCTTTACCCCTAGTAAATTTTAAAATTAATATGGCTTACAGGGGGGTCATTCATCCATGCATTCCATAGCATAGAATTATTTGGAAAAAAGCTTTTTGGCATAACTTCATCACAGAAATTACAAGGACAAAATTTACTTCAGCTTTCAATTCTTTCTAAATTTCTTGCATTTTTGAGAAGGAAGGGAAAGACAACTTAGCAGTAAAAGATGAGTTTGTTGTTTGATCTCATCCTGTTTTCTGCAATATTTGCTTATATAGTAGCATGCTTGTCATATATCTTTAGCTAAAAAGTACTGTGAATTTTATAGGCAGGGTATTTTTCACTGATATACAGTGGCCATGAGTCCATACAGGTACCTTTACTTTGCTCCCCTGTACCAAGGTACATCTGGAGGATTTTGTTTCCCAAAGCACCTCTGTATTTAGATGAGCATACCTGAATATTGAATCTGCCCTGCTAACTCCTCAGCGCAAAGATTCTGAAATGTGTTTGTGAGTCTCAAATCAGTCCCTGGGGCATCATAGTCCACACTGTAAAACCACTGTATGTAAATTGTTGCCGTTAAGTAGGTTGCTCAGGAAGGAGGGAGAACAGGATGGGAATTGGAAGTGACTTGGTGTTCATGCTGGGTCTCAGACAGGGCTGCCCTTCCACTTTAGAGGTTGCCAGAATGGAGGGGAGGAGATCATATGGCTTCCATATGAACTGCGTGTGGCAGATGGGGAGGTCATCTCTATATACTCCCACATTCTCTAGAAAAACAGAAATAAGAAATGAAACATAAAACCCAAGCCCCTTTCCATTCAGTCGTAAGAACAGGGTGGAAGAAGAGAGCAGACCCTCCTTTCAGAGTATTGCTGTGATAATTCATTAGCTGATATCCCCCATTTTTCAGCTGTTCAGGGAAGTCTGCTAAGAATTTATTGCTGAGCCATTAATGAATTTTTAAACTGTCAGGGAGTAATGTAAATAAGTGGGATCCTGGACTGTTACACAGCCATTATCAGGCCAAAATGCACACACAGGAACTGTTGCTTCAAGCAGAGGGTAAATCTTCACAGAGTGATATGCAAGACACAGAGCCCCTCACAGAAATGCCTGCACAGCCCCATTCAGTGAGAGATCTGTTCCCTGAAACCTCTCCCCACTGAGGGGTGAAACAGTGTTCCCCAGGGAGTACATTTTGATTTTCTAGCTAGGCCTCAACAATAATTTTTGGTGGCTTTATTGCAGTGGAAGGAAAAGCATAGTTTAGTGCCCTTGGCCTTGGCTTTTCCTTCCTCTGGCCAAGAAGGCAAGGTTTAATTGTATGGCAGTGAATTTTGGCACAGACACCTCTGGAGCATCAGTGTCTGTGGTCAGTGCTGGCCACTACCACTAGTTGCTAGCATGGGACAGATTTTTGTAAAGGGAGAGGGAACTTAGTCCTTGCCAGGAAGCAGAGGAAGGAGGAAACAGCATGCTTACACAGCAGGAACAAGGACTCACAGGGGGAGAAAATGTCTCAACAGACATTTCCAACTCCCTGCCCTCCCACCCACCCATTAAGTGAGTTTCACAGGTACCATGATGCTTAAGTGTGGTGAGCATACTCCTGAGATCACCAGGTACCCAAGCAGTTGCCTTAGCGCTATATTCCTGAAAGCACCCTGCTTCTGTCTGAATCGAAGGATGGCAACTCAGTGTGCTCTGGCTTCTAGAATAGCTCATCAGATGCATCTGCTACACCTATGGCTTAGTTTTTCCCTGTGGATTGACTGTAATGAATGGGAACAGTATTTTGTGACAGCTGCAACAGCCAAGTAGGAAGGATTTTAGTGACTGTTAATTTCTGAATTTTAATTTCATTTAATTTCCTACATTCTGCATGTGTCTAACGAGTTTTCCCTATGTTCTTGCAATAACATCCAGCACTGTTATTTCACGACAGTGTGTGCTTGCAGACTAGAAGGCCAATCGCATCCTGGGCTGCATCAAGAGAATTGTGGCCAGCAGACCAAGAGAGGTGATTCTGCCACTCTACTCTGCTCTGATCAGATGTCACCTGGAACACTGTGTCCTTCTCTGGAGCCCTCAGCACAGGAAGGACATGGACCTGGTGTAGCGGGTCCAGAGGAGGGCCACAAGGATGATCAGGGGCTGGAGCACCTCTCCTACTAGGACAGGCCGAGGGAGCTCGGATTGTTCAGCCTTGAGAAGAGAAGGCTCTGGGAAGACCTAATAGCGACCCTCCAATACCTGAAGGGAGCTTATAAAAAGACTGGAGAGGGCGTGTGTACAAAGGCCTGGAGTGAAAGGACGAGGGGCAATGGTTTTAAATTAGAAAAGAGTGGATTTAGATTGGATGTAAGGAAGAAGTTCTTTACCATGAAGGTGGTGGAGCACTGGAACAGGTTGCCCAGGGGGTAGTTGCCCAGGCCCCATCCCTGAAGGCATTCAAGGTGAGGCTTGACAAGGCTCTGAGCAACCTGCTATAGTTGAGGATGTCCCTGCTCTCAGAAGGGGGGTTGGTCTAGATGACCTCTAGAGGTCCCTTCCAACCCAGACATTTCTATGATTCTAAGTCCTTTCAATAGACCTAGTTGCTGCCTTTATAAACATAGGGAAAAAAATTGAAAGCAGCAGATTTAATGATGGGAACAATTCTAGGAAAACTTGTATCCAGTGCTAGGGATTGATTTGTCTAGCACAAGGGGTTTATTTGCTTGCTTTTTACTCTGTGGAGAAGAGAAAACTCTCTTCCACTCCAAGACAGATAATCATCCATACAGACCAGACATGTTAAATACCACGAGTAAGGACTCATGTGCCCAGGTGCGTGAAGTCCGAAGAAAACAGTCACGTTAATGTCAGTGTGCTTTGGATCATTAGCTCTTAAGCCTCTAATGATGTTTCCTAATGACCCTGCTGATCTTCCTCCTCCATTAGACTCACTCTAACCTGCAGGAGCTGTGCTAACTTTTCAGGGGGTTGCTGTAAGAGAGCCTTTGAAAAAACACCTAAGTGTCCCAGTAATATATGAGACATTACCTGTTGGGAGTCTGGAATGTAATTTATAGGAGGTTCTATACACAATATTCATTAGGTGAAGGCTCAAGTTTGTATTCATTTTTTATTTCATTCATTTATTCTGTTACAGGGACAACAAGAAGAAAGAACACCTATCCCAAGATTAAGAGAAGTCACCATTAATTTAAAGCTACAATATAGATGCTGGTTACAAAGTCGTCACCTCCCTCCTCCCCTCACACACACACACACACACACACACTTCCCTATGCTAATCAGCAGCCAGCATTTCCTTCTGGTCATGTCCAAGGATGGGGCAGACCAGCATTGTGATGCTGCCCTCAGCTCTCCCTGGATGAGGTTTGGTGCCCGTGCACTTTGCTCTGCACCAATAGAAAGTGCCCTTCTCTGCAAAGCCAGAGTATACTCCGGGGGTTGGACTAGATGATATTTCGAGGTCCCTTCCAGACCTTAACATTCTGTGATTCTATGATTCTATGATCTGTCAACATGTCTTCCAGTACCCTTCATGAAGTCCAGAGAAGGAGACACTGGGTGATACAAGCAGCTGTTCTCCCTTCACCAAAACTACAAAGCCTTTTGAGGAGTCAGCACAAAGTGGATGCAAAATACTCAATCTGTATTTATGTATGTTTATGTTTCTCTCTGAAACTAAAGGTGAACAGGGCTCCACCTTGCAGCCTCAGTATGGCAATTAGAGTTAACCCTGTGCACGTCCTTCAGGGAGGAATACAGCCTGAGGGGTTCTTGGTCAGCCACTCTCTTCACTTGCAGCGGGGTGATGAGAACTACGTCTTGGATGAATTGTTCTCAGTTGAAGAGGGAGCAGAACTTGCCCCTCCAGGCTGGCTGTTATTGCAAGAACTAGGGAAAACTTGTTAGACACATGCAGAATGTAGGAAATGGGTACTTTACATCAAAGTTGTGTTCTAAGGAGTCCTCAAGCTCTTCAGTGGGTTCATAACTTACCTTACTGTTTTCTGATAGATCCTAGACTATGGGCCTACCAATAGTATAGAGCTTGCCAGATGTTTCACATTTGGACATAATCTCTGGCCTCATGACTCCCCATCTGATTCCTTCCTACTTTTTGGTCACATAAAAATCTCCAGAAGCATCACAGTTATTTTGGCAGTTAAGTGTGTCTTGCTGCCTTCAGACACTGCTGCTCCTCTGACTTAGATAGCCAGGGGCTTCTAAGCCCATGTCTTAGGGAACACATGCACCACATCAGCACCAAGACAGGTCCTGATCTTTAGGCTAACCAGAAAAGGCAGAAGAAGAATTTTCATAGGGAAAAATATGAAGGAAAACACTTGTGAGTCAGCAAAAAAGTTTTGCTGACTGATTGGATGTCAATGCAGCATCCTCTGCGCAGTCTGAGCACCTGCAGCCAGCAGAATCACCTTGGGGAGGCTTGACTTCAGCCAGCTCCAGGCACCTGAAGGGAGATAAGCTCCTGAGATCCCTGTGCCAAAGGCAGCTGCAATATGTGGAATGAATTGCCCTCTAGAGGTGCTTTTCTCACTCCACTGAATGTACTGGAAGCCTGGACAGCTAGCTTGGACTTGGGCCTTTAAAGAACCATTAAACAGCCACAATTCAGCGAGGTCACTCCTCCGTAAAGCTCCAGAAGCTCAGCCTGAAAAATGGATGGCAATTCACCCTCTGAGGATCATCTGTCCTCCCTCTCTGAGGTCTTAGTTGGGCGCTGCAGGAATCATTGTGCAATCAACATTATTAATAGTAGCAGACTGGCTCTGGCTCTAAATATGCACACACCATGTGCATGTGTGTGGTAACAAAACTTCAAAGCTGAGGTTGTAATCACAGAGAAGCTACAGAATGCAAATGTGTGGTAATCAGAGTATTGTAACTCATCTATCCAAACGTTAATAGTATTTTCTCACCATATATTACATTAGCATTAATGGCTTAGGTTCAAATTCTGCACTGTTTTCTACAATTATGACTCATTTTTCAGCTAAAGGGACTATCCATGGTAATCAGCATAGCAGGAGCAGGATTTTTAAAGGCTTATGTGAGCAATGCCATGTGTGTATGATTCTCCTTGTAATAACTTTTGAAACCCTCTGGACAAAGCCAATAAAATGCAGAAGCACAGTGGAGGCTGCTTAGGTAATTCAGTTCTTACAAGGTCTGTGAAAAAAAAGACAGCTATGAAGAGAAGAGACTTGCCACTGGCCAGGATGCCATGCTGCTGAATGAGCTCAGCCACTGTTAGATGTCAGAGGCCTCACACCAGAGAGAGCACCTTTCTAAACGAAGAGAGAAGCGTTCCTCACCTCTCAGGGCTCAAAGCTGGCCAGGTCTGAAACACAACTGTACACATTTTGTGCCTCTCAGTGTCAACATTCACAGAACTGCTTGATAAGTGAACAGTGTCTTAGAGCAAGTGAGAAAATGCATCACAATGTGGATTTTAATGTGCCATATTCTGCAACTCTCCTAAAAGAAAGGTAAAATAAGCACATAGGTTGCTTCAGTTATACAGCCTGACTGCCGGCCTTCCAAACAGAGACACTGTGACACAGACCTCTGGTGTGCCCAGGCTCCCACACTTCTGCGTGCTTGAGGGCTTATCTGATCATGATGATAATAATAATAACATAACAACAGTGCCCAGATAAAATAGATTCATATGGAAAGCAGTAGGCTAGACAGCCCCTTTGCCTTACCTCAGGCATGGAAAGTTTGCTTCACCACACCTTGCCCTGAACCTGTTGGTGTTCCTCAGGTGTGGGTAAGGTGCAGAATAAACTCTTAAGCCAAAATGATCTTAGTTACCCCAAACCACAACTATCACACGTTTCCATTCTAAGGGTTGCTTGAATAAACTCACTTTTCCTAAATTAAAAAAGTACAGAATAAAGGCATGAATGATTCTGTATCACAGCTACAGTGATTAGTGATAAGCCAGAGAGAATTGTCTTTATTTTATTAGAAACAGTCCTAGAAATGAAGTGTATTCCTATCTGGATCAAACCAAATCTTTCTCAAATCCGACCCCTTCTCTTCCTACATAAAGCTCGGGTATGGTTGTGCTAGAGTTTGGTTGATGCTTGTTCCTAATTTACTTTGCAGCTCTGCTGCACCTTGCATTTGTAACTCCCCAAGCACCCACAGTGCTGAGAAGATTTCTGTGTAGTGAGGATGGTTTAGTAACTTCACTTCAGAAGTGGCTGAAATGAAGTAAGGCAAGAAGAAGGCTGGTGACAGAACCAAGCACAGAGGAGACCCCATGTTGGGAGCCTTGGTCTAGCTGGACCTCTCTATCGCTCTCATCTGAACCCTCAGCAGAATGACCCAGCCCTTGAGGGCTCAGCATAGGCTTATGGGAAGGAAAAAGCAGTCTCACAGTTTTGATTATATTTTTTTTTTCAATGTCATTGAAATTTTGAGCTGAGCTTCAACTGCTCTTCTCCCTAATCATCAGCTTCCCTTTGCTTATATTCTTAGGTATGGATGAGAGTTGATGTCAGGTTGCTGGGTTAATCTGCATCTAATCCATAGCACAGTCACGATGCAGAGCAGAAACCATGTTTAGCTCCCTGCTGTGAGTAGCTATCCTGCCTACTGTGGGTGGGAAATCCAGCTGGTTGATGCACTTCCATTTCTTTTTCCACTGTAGAGCATGTGACAACGTTTCAGGTCTGAATGGGACCAGTTTTTTTCCCCAGATGGGGGCAAGCCTACATAGTCTTTTGTGGGCTGACAAGAATGTTTTCTCCTTTAATTTTTTAGTCAGCTGTACCCCAAGAAACACTTTATGTCCTGCTGCTCTTTCAGAACATTTGGAAAAAAGAATAAGGTAGGCGAACCCACTCATAAGACTTACTCTCAGTTTTCCAATCTCAGGCTTGTTATTCTTTCCACCATGAGTCACTCCTGCTGGAGCAGCCCAGTTTACCCACTCTCGCCCCTGCTTTATTAGTGACAACAAGAATGGCTGTGTGACAGCAATGCTCATATGCTGCAGGATGTTCTCTGTGTGTAAACCTTCTTTTGTATTTTGACATTTGTGAGAGTTCCCATCTTTGAACAAGTCTCCAGATCTTAAATTTCAAAGATACTCGCTGCCAGCAGTGACAACGTCACATGAGGTATGGGTGTTGTGTTTTATACAGTCAGTCCCACAAGTAAATAACATGTGGGTGGCATGAATCTTCACTCAGCCAAGCACATAATCCAGGCTTCAAAATCATTTTTTAAACTGCTTTCCAAAGGAGAGGAGGTTTCTACAATCATGTGTATGCTCATTTGACCTTCCTATAACTTATGAACCCTTTAGCAGATTTCCACTGAATTTGAGGGAGAGAGATATCCCAAGTATAGTAAGACCATCAAGTCTTTTAAGACCAGTCAACTGAAGAAAGACTTTATTAATTGCTCAGTGAGAAGATCACCATGTGATTTCATCCATCATAGACACTAGCGATTTCACAGGGCTTTTCTCACTCTTGAGACCCAAGCTGATAGCAAACCAGACCTCAACAGCTTACTGAGTCATGAAACAAACTTGTGCCCTAAGTTCATGAGGACCCTATCCCATGAACTTCTGTACATGTGAGTGATTTTGTTCTCACAGGTAATCCTACACCTGGCTGAGAGGCAAGAAGTGCCTGGTTCTGCTGTGGAGACACTGGCTTGCATGACTTCTTTAATTAGGGAAGCTGCAGCCTGAAGAGTTGCAGCTGATTAAGTTTTCAGGCTCCCACAGAAAGGGAAAGATGATACACATTTCTGCCATCTTTTTGAAGGAGAGGGAACAGAACACCTTAGTATTGGATCAACCTTAAAAAAAAAAAATCAGGATCTGCAAATTCCCTGAAGGTGGCCACAGAAACACAGAAATGATTAATAAAAAATCCCTTAGGTCAATAACCAGTCTGCCTTTGGAGAGACAGAGGGTTCGGTAGGTGTATGTTTAATTAAGCCAGCCAAAAACTGAAGGGAAAATTAGAAACCATTTCCAGCAATGCTTTACAAAGCCTTCCCATTGAAACAGACACATTAATTGAATAGGAGCTGAGCTGTACTTTGATACATGAGCCCCAGCCCAGGGTGCCTCTCACTGCAGAAAGCATCATTGTGAGGTTTCATTTAGAAGCAGCAATCTCTCACTGTTATCCTTTCCTTGTTGGCAAACATCAGCTCCCTCCCTCTTTCTTTTTTTTTTTTCTCCCTTCAATTTAATGTTTAATTAAAGTAGCATGACTCCCTTTCATTTGGAAAAGTAATTGAGGACACTAGTGTGTAAAAAATAGGCTGAGAAGTGAGCTGGAGTACACACAGCACAGAGCATCAGCAAGGCCTACAGAAATGTAGCTCTTAATTTCCTTTGGTGCCACATCAAATTGTGGTGATGGTGAGGTGATACAGCTGCAGGAACATCTGGAAGGAGCTGATAAACATGGGTTTGGTTGGGTCTGTAGCATGCATCTGTTACAGCTTACATGTTTATTTTTTTTTAAATCCTGAATGGTCAGCCCAGCAGAGCTGGGAGAGAAAAGCAACATTCACAAAGATACATTTTTTGTAAGTTTACACAGAGTGATTCAAGGAGAGCTTGTCGAGTTGCTTGATAAGCAGGTGGTGCCTAATAAGGATTTTCTGCAGTATCTCGTAGATCAGTCTCCATCAGGTTACATGATGGCTCATCACCCTGACATGTTCCAGGGCCAGTGAACACCTCTGCTCTGAGACTTTCTCCCCAAATCTTTATGAGACCTTACCAGAAACTTCTAATTACACAGGTTGTCTATGCAGCCCATTCCTGGCTATTGGCTAAAAGGTGCCCCACTTAACTCTGACAGGTTTTTTTTTCTCAATCAGGTTTAAAAACAAAGTGCAGAGATTTCTGCTTTTTGGTAAATGAGTGGAATTTCCCAGAGTTCGAGCTTTTAATGCCTTCTGAATTTTCTATGCAAATACAGATTTTTAATAGAAATTATTTGAGTTTGGATCATCTTCATTGTCATGTTTAATTGTTGACCAGCATCTCTGACACACCTGTGCACATCAAAAGATTTCTGCCCCCTGAAGAATGGCTGCAATGGGAAGTTACTCTTCATAGGATGTGTTTAGGGCTATTTTTATCTGTTATTTCCAATGCAGAGGAAAGTTTGTGTGGTACGCAGGCTTGATTGATTGAGGCCAAGAACAAGCCAGCTTGATTCATTACTGGAACAGTATGTGTGCATATTTGATTGATAGGGGAGGGCTTGGAAATGAGCACAGGTCAACAGTCAAGCCCATGGCCTATCTAGAAGAACAGGAATAAACTAAAGGCTGACAGGTCATGTCCCTCCTCTGCACATCTTGGCTTGAAGTCATAGAATTATAGAATCATCTAGGCTGGAAAAGACTTTCAAGATCATGGAGTCCAACCAATAACCCTACTCTGCTCTCCCATGTTCTCCCATGTTACCAGCTTCCCATGTGCCCCATATCTGAAGAAGTCGGTGCTGAATGCTGTAGGAACATTGCTATCAAGGTGGGTGAGCTTGCTCCCCAGGTTTCTCTGGCTGCTCATTGGAAAGATGGGCTGGGCTAAAGCACTCAGTGTTCACAGTACAGCTGGTTGTAAATTTTCTGGCATGCTTGTTTGGCATAGAAAAATCTGATATACCAGCACTGAAACACACTAGAAACACACCAATTTTGATTACATCCTCCTGGAAACCAGGCAGATGCAGGATGACATGCTCCCTGCCAAACAAGTTTTGAAAGCTTCCCTACCTCCTTTCCTGGCATCCCACCTAGAAGGTCAGTGTGGAGAAGGCAGGCAGGGGATGGAGGCTGCCAAGCCCCCGTGTTCGGCCTCCCTGTCAGTGAGACTTCCTAGGGCTTGCTAGCTGCTGGGCTTCCCAGGTACTTGGCTTCCTGGCCAGCCATTCAGTGCACTGGAGAGAGCAGGTGGATGGCCAGCTACTCTGTGAAGTCTCTGGTGCTTCTGACTTCAGCCCTGCAGGAGACACACAGATTCCTATTTTTATACATTTTCCTTCACCTTTGGAATCAAGTTTGATTGAGACTTGTTTCCTTGGCCTGTTTTTTTGCTCCCTTGTTTCCTTATTTTTTTAATTCAGAATTTCCCAGGGCACAGGAAGAATAGTTTCTAACCATCCCTTAAGCAATAACTTTTTGTAAGAGGAGACTGAACATCACCTTACAAATTTTTTTGGGCTCCTGTGATCCTCCATGAGTCAACCACAAGAGAGGACTGGCATCAAAGATGCAAGATGACAGTGGGTGAAACATGTATTTTGCTATTTCTTTCCCAGTAGCCTCTGACCTTTCAGAAAAACAGGCCTAACAATCCTGTCTCTTTTTTTTTTTTTTTCACAGCTACCACTAAAATGGCCATGAAATGTGGGCTCAACCTCTCCAAGGACCTGAAGTGACATGGCTGTCCTTGTGCCACTCTGCTCAGTATGACAGACCCACTCCAGAGCAATGTTGCTTCATGTGACTATCATGTCCTGTCCAGAATAAGGAGCTGTTCACAGGCAATGCTCCAAAAGAGTGTTCCCAGGTACTTTCTGCACTATTTGTTCCAGATCAGTTAGTGGATTTTGAGGATTTTAGATCAGGGGAAATATCTGAAGTCAGTTTTGAGGCATTCTTATGTCAGATGCATGCACAGTTCAAGGGCCTGAGGTCAGTATCTCCTGACTGTTTTGCCTCAAGGGATTGAAAGAAAGTCTGAAGAAGGGAATGAAAGGCAAGCTTCCCAAGGATAATCTGGGAGATGGAGCAACCTGGAACAGCGTCAAGCCCCTTTGGAGATGTCAGTGGGATCCCCCCTTCAGTAAACCCTTAGGGGTCATTAGGTGTTGCTTCTTTCTTGGCACAGCTGCAGATATGGTCCATTGCCTCTGTTTTGCTCTGCTAGTGTTGTTTTCCCAATGACTTTAGCATTGATCTAACATAACCATTGCATCTCATTCCTATCCTAAAATGAGGTATAATCTGAGGAAGGCCTGGTTTTCATTAGCATTGAACTTGCAGCACAAAAACGCAGTTCACAAGAGGGTGAGGAGGAAGGAGGGAGGTTTAGTTACTACCTCAGTTTCCTCTGCTAGAGCATAGCCTTCTCCAGCGAGTTCTGCCATCTGTCCCAGGGGCCAGCAACTAATTGCTCCATACCCATGCACGCTGGAGCCTCTCTTTAGAAGAGACTTCCAATCATGACAAATTATCTGTGCTGATTTTGTGACATGAACTGTTACCCATTAGGGAATGAGCTGACACCAATAAATTCATTTCACTTACTACCTCACACTGTGTATGAATCGAAGTTCTAGAGGTGAAAGACATAAATTTACCAGGTGGGCAGACACACAGCTTCCCCCTAAGACTATGCACTTCACCTTTGCTATGTGCACTGCTTCTGCTGGGCCAGCCCAACATTAATTTTGCATAGAGTAGATTTCTCCTGTACCACGCACAGTCCATATGATTTATACTTGCCTCAAGTAGCTGTTTGAATAGCCTTACTGTAGAACAAACTACTGGTTGTGCCTTCACCAAAATAAAATCTTCAGACCCAAATTCAGCCTTTTGCTTTACAAGAACAGTTAGTATTTGGATAGCATCTTCTGACTTCCAGGCTATGCAGAGTAATTAATAAGTCAGCCTCATGCCATGATGATGCAAGGGAGCAAGCATTGTTTATTAGGTAGAAAGGGGTTCCCCTATGTAAGGATCCACATCTTTGTCGTTCTGATGGTAAATCTATCAAATCACTACAGCAGATAAAGCTCTCCTTGTCCTCTAACACTCTGTCTGAAATTTTCATGTATTTACCCAAATGAAAATCTCACAGTCCTCTGGCCAAATAGAATCTTCCCAGCATTTAGTTAAAAATCCTTGTCAAGCAATTCTGCAGAGGCAGAACTGGAAAAAAAAAAAAAAAAGGCTTTCCCAAAAGGGACAGACACAAGCACCGGCAGAGGCAGAGAGGAATGTAGTTGCCTTTGTGTCTCCACATTTCTGAGAGCTCCTGATGAAGTCCAGGATCCTTGTTAGGTTGTATGGTGTATACACCAGGGGAAGGCAATCCTCAGGCTGGAGCACTTGATGATCTTGTCCCCCTCCTGCCCGCATGCTTTGAAATACAGCTTCCTGGACATAATAAGAAATAAGGGGTTTTGAAGATGAGGTCTCTCCTTTCCTTTTGTTACAAACAACTATGCGAAGATTAGACATAGTCATGGGTGACAGGTCCGTAAACAGCTATTAAAGGAAAAGAACAGACAGGGATGTGCCCTTCAGCATCCTTAACAGAACTATGAGTGTGGGCGTTGGGGGATGGATAAAGGGAATGGGGTCACAGAGAGTGGTTGGGTTCACATGCTCTCCTTAAATTGCTTCTCTTAAGATAGAGCACTGGGCATGATGTACTGCTCGTCTGACCCAGAGGGGAATTTTTTGTGTTCTTGGGTTAAAAGGGAAGGCTGGAAACAGTCTCCAGAAACCGTAGGAGGGAAGGCATGGATTTGCTGGGTCTTCCAAGTATACTAAGCACTGGAAACACCTCCAGGGGTTTGGCTGGCTGAGCCACTTCTCTTTTACTTTCATCCAGCAATCACGTATTTCCCCATCCCTGTGAGGAGCCAGGCTGACCCCCAGCAACAGCACACAAGGGTCACATTTCTCATTAATGTGGAGAAGAACCCGAAACGTCACAGTAGTTGAGCAGTGAGTCTGGTCAGGAAATGGTCTCTTCTTTCTTTTTTTTTTTTCTGCTTTCTTATTTTCTTGTTGGTCCGGGTTTTTTTCATCTTTTGGCAAAAACATCAAGTATTGTGATTTGGGAATGCTGTCTAAATGCGTCACAGTAGTTGTTGCTTAGAAGCTTTATTCCTCTCTTCACTTGTATATTCTGTGCTCCCTGCTTGAACTTCATTAATTCAATGAACTGAACCTTATTTTTGGTAAGCATCCTGTTGACCTCACTGTAACTGCAGGAAGCTCTTCACCGTAAACATTGTCTTTCTGTCCAGTCATAGCTTGTCAGTTCCACAGAAAAGAGATTGTGGTCACCTCTCTGCCTGGAAAGTGTTTATCCTGCTGTCATAAATAAATGGGACAGGCTGAGAATGGATAAGGTGCCCAGGAGGATCTCTAGGAGAGAGATCAAATCCCAGAGATGCCCCTGAATACAAATTTCCTCAGAGCCTTTCCATTGCACATGAGAGGGGAGAACCATGTTTCAGCTTCTTCCACGCTCACTCCACATTCAGAGTGGCAAGACTCCAGCCCTTTATTTGGGTTGCTGTGATGTCCTCCCCTCCAGACACCCCTATGCAGTCATAGGTGAAGGCAAAGGTGAAGGCATGATGGCAGGGAGTTTTGCACCTGTTGTAGGATGGCAAAATTTGTCCTGGGTTGAATTGTCTCACATGAGCAGTCCTGAAAGGCTCCTCTGCTGCTGCTTCACTGGCGCCAAAGTCATGGCTTTACAGAGAGCTTCAAACCCATTAAAATCAAAGGCAAGCCAGGAGGAATATACATTCCCTACCCTCCCAAGTGCTCAAGCTGGGAAGGCAGTGCTCTGGTAAAGGCAGTTAGTTATTACTAAAAGGCAGGGGCCTTTCCTGGAGCAAACTGCTGCTTTGAACAGAAGCTGTGTGGGGTGACCAGGCGATCGCTCCTGGGGGCATCAAGTTGTGACCAATCCCACAGCTGCTTCCTCCCACATTCATCACCCCTCTGCACCACTGACCACCCCTCCTCCAGCCTGTGTGTCATGGCCAAAGGGGTCAGGAAGTGTTCCTGTGCCTTTGGGGTGAGAACCAGACACCCTGGACAGAAGAGAGATCGCTTGAGGGGAGAAGGCAGGGAAACCTGCATTCCTTAAAACATCAGCAGTAGGCAGGACTGTTCATACTGAAGCTCTGGCGCATGAAGGATTACACTCCAGTCTGATTGTTTTATAAAAATCTGTTCCGGCACCTGTCCAGAGCCATGATCACATCTTCAGTCATGTGGCCAAATGCCTTTTAGTTTTAATCATTTGATCAAATGCCCTAGTGAAACAGCCATTTGTTCAAATGATTGAAAGTTTGTCATTTGACCAAATTACTAGTCTGGCAGGATGACTAACGGGTTATGCCACAATGTCAAATTGTATTAATGTCACCCGAGAGAGACAGGTGAGGAAAGTAAGGGTTAAAGGAGGAAGTTTGTAGAAGTGTTTATTCCCTCAGTATGTACCCCCACACATACACAAGTATGGTCCCGAGGAACAGGGTGTGAAATCAACAGAATGGCTCCATGCCACCTGAGCATGTATGTGTCTGGGTGTGCCCCTCGTGGACATCCCTCAAAATTCAGGGAGAAAAATTTATGACACTGAAGGAGCACAAAGCCGCAGGATCAGAAGAGAAAACTGCATCTGGAGTGTCTGCTTGGATTTCACATGAAGGCTGCCTCTTCTGGGACTAGATGGAGGAGAAAACCTGGTCAACCATGAGCAAGGAACTGTGGCTTAATGAGAGCATTCTGAGGCTCTTCTAGTGCCACTGATGTTGCCACACTTTCACTGCCTGGATCAGCTGGAGCCAGTGGCATCATTTCCTCACTCCTTCCCTCTCGAGTTTATGGACCTGCATTTCTTGGAAGGGGGTGGAGGAAGGAAGACTTAAACATAGCCACTGGAAGATGTGAGAACTGACAGCAGCCATATAAGGAGGTATTAACCTTTCATAAACCTGCTCTCTGGCCTGTGACTGGAACCAGGGAATAAATATCATTCTCATAGTAAGTCTCCTGTGTGCTGCACGGCTGTTCTGGCACACACTGGTTTCCTGTGAATTGCAGTTATATTTACAGGGTGTTAGTATAGAGGTGGGATGGATTTTGCTAACATTAAAGAAGCAGCAGAACTCAAGCAAGATACCAGTATTGAGGAACCAACTTCCCTCATGTTTTAGGAAGGATTTGCCATGGACATTCCTGGTGAGTGATGCCCTTATGAAACTCACACATCCTCCATAGCCCTGTCCCTACATGGGCAGCTGCGTGCTGTGGTGTGACTAACAGTTCCAGACCCCTGAGAGTCCCAGCAGAAGGAAGTGCTGGATCTGATTTCTGCCTCTTCCCTCTCAGCTGCCCATTTTTTGCTTCAAGCAAGACATACAGGGGGATGGTGTACCACAACTTCTCATCCAGATGTACAGTTAGACACTTGTTACCAGAGCCCTGCCACATGGACACAGCCAGTGAACCCTACACTAATTCAAACACAATAATAACACTCCGATTATCTGGCTTGAACTCTTGACCTGCAGATGTGACATATACCAGGTCAGGGAACGGCATGAGCAAGAGACTGCGCGCTCACATGCATGAGCATGTGCACACATGGTAGCATGATCTCTGCCTCTTCAGGCCAGCTCCACTGCTTCTCCCAGCAGCCTCTGGCTGGGGCAGAGCCTTCTTCATCTCAGAATCAACCATCTCACTGCAAAAGCAAATGATGACATGGATGATTGCTGCTGTCAATTCCAGGACAGCTTCTTTTCCTTTGTGCTTTGGACTGGATCAGTACACCTGATCACGGTATCAGTGCAATATGCCCTGGAGCCTGCTGCCCAGCCAGTGGAGGTGCCAGCTTGGAACCAGGACAGTCTCGGCATTTAATATGCTGCTTTCTGCCTACAGGCTCTGTCCTCTCAGGCTACCTCAGCTGTTTCCACAGCTGAGTCCAGAGCTTGTAATATTAGAGAGGTGTTATATAACCTTTGCACTGTTACATGTACTTGAGGACTGTCTGTACTGGGCCCACAAAACTATACACACACACATGGAGAAAGATGGTCTTGCAGAGACCTACATCGGTCATAAAAAAATTGCCACTTTGGCCTCAGCTTGAGGTAAATGTCTCAAGCAAACCCATTATGTATTCTGTGTATACACAGTGGGTTTGATTTGAGATGTATTTATGCTCAGGAATATTATGTATTCTCTTTATACACCATGCAAGGTTAATTTTTTTTTTTAAATTTATATTTGCTTTTTATCATACAGACATACAAACGATTTATGGCCAGACCTGCCGAATCTATTTGAAAATGCCAATTTATTCTTGATTAACCCCAGAAGTGCTGCAGATCACTAATTCGCTCACTGTTACTAATGTATTTAGGAGCTAGACTTGGGAAAGTTTAGTTAAACCATTCTGGAGGAGATTGAGAAAACAGATTTGTCCTGTTATAGATGTTTAAGTCCAACTTTATATTGTAACTCCTGATTGAGGGCACTTAGATTTATAGTCGTGATTTGGACCAGTCCCTAATCAATTCCTAGATAGTACTTTTTCATCAGCTGATCTGACAGCAAGAAGAAGGTCAGGATCATAAATTCCCCCTTCCTGAGTGCAGCGAATGAAGGTGGGAAGTGCTTTCCCCAGGTGAGCAGCAAAGCCAGGAACTGTGGCCAGGGCTACCTGGGTGTCAAGTCCAGCCCCTCAGGAACACTGGGTGCCTGACACCTGCTTCTTGGGACCTCAGCTGTGGAGGAGCCTAGCTTGCCTGAGGACACTTAGAAAGCATGACTGCACACTTTCCAGAGCTGGTTGGGTCACCTGGGAGCAGAGTGTCATCCTGGGACATCAGTACAATTCCTGTTCACCCAATATACATCTCCTGTTCTTGCCCCTTACCACAGTCTCTCGTGCTCCCAAAACATCTGAAGTATGCTGTGCAAGCCAGGCTGAGCTGTCCTGAGAGGGAGAGCATGAGCAGAGAGAATGCTGATGTTGGCGTGCAAGGCATGAGGTCCTCAACAAGGTGCCCTAGAGTTAGACACTCACTGCTATATTTAGCCATCTGCATAAGCCATCTGATTTCAGCACTGTGGATTTTTGTTTCTAACTTATACACAAGCTTAGCTAATGCTGTGTAGGTGGGTCTGAGCTGCAAAGTGCTCAGGTTTGGACTCAGTCCAAACAAAGACACTAAGCAGAAAAGAGGTGAGTGTCTTTCACTCTTGGGACACCTCTGTGACTCTTTTCCTTCCACCAGGTGCTGTGTAGCCTCCAGAGCTAAGCCATTTTCCTCACACCCTCCTCTAGGTCCTGAAATTAAAGTCTTCCTTGTCCTTCCCATCATATTTAGCTGCTTGGAGTCACATCCTCGCACTTGATCCCACCATGTTCCTGCACCCCACTTCTATGCTGCACCATACTCCTGCCCACCTACAAGTGGGCAACAGAGGCATTGAGGGTGTTGGTGCATTTTTTTGCCCTCCTCAGAAGCCCTTGCTGGAGAGAAACATCGTCAGGGAAGTATCGTGTCGCATCAGAAATACCTGAAGTACGTGTGGCCAGCATCAGTTGGCAGTGACTTCTGCTTGACTTGCTTGGTTCAGGCTGCTATCTCCTTCTCTTTAGGGAGAGCTCAAGCAATGGCAGTTTGATGGCATCCTCCATTCACCCACTAAGTGTAGAAAGTGCAATAAGAAACCAAATCCACTCGTTCCTCAGAGGCTGGAATGAATGTGAAATGGTATATGCACCCCAGTTAGGTTACAGTATTGCAAGCCTTTAAGCACCACTGCCTAATGACTATGAGGCAAAACCATCTGGCTCAGATAGGGACTGTTTAAATAATGTATAATTTGCACTCTAAGTGCTGATGTGCAGTCTGTTGCTACCTGGAGTAGCAAACCAGCCAGTTTGGACTTTGTAACTTCTTCACGGCAGCATGATACAATTCTGTCCAACTTATCAAAACCAGAGTGAATATCTGATGTAACAATAATATTTATCTATCACATCCAGCACTGTAAAATATATCGGCCAAGGAGAGTTCCCACACAACAGCTCAGCACTTAGCTCCGTGCAAAAGCTGCGGGAGGGTATGAATTATTATAAGTATTTTTAATCAAGTAACAGATGTGGTTGGTGCCGTCAGAGTTTTCAGAGAAGCTCGAGTTCCTGATAAATATGTCACAATCTATGATAACTTTGCCAAGTCCTTTTAATATCCTACAGCTTTAGTCGCTGCTGTCTGACTCCTGCAAAATGTGGGAAGGAAGAATAAATGTCAGTAAAATCACTTTGTCTGATTTGGGTCAGCATATCATCTGCTTCAAGGGTAAATTCATGCCATCTCCCTCCCCTCTGATGGATGCAGAAAAGGCTGCTTGTTTACCTTGTTCTTATCAGAAGGTTTTACCCAAGAAAGAGGCCTCTCCTATCTGATTTCTGTAAGTTATTTAGAACCTACCCACCTCAGGTGGCCAGGCTCCCATATCCACTGGTGATAAAGCTTGCATCTTCTCAGCTTCATTGGCATAACCTTTTGCTGCTTTGCTGGGTCTGCATGGCATCTTGAATGCCTAGCTCCCAAAACAATGGCATAGCATCTCATTTCTTCAGACTGAGCTGACAAGGATGAAGGAAAGCACCCAAGGATTGCTGAGCCCTGTGTCACTGAGAGGTCACCACCCCACACCAGGAAAGCAGAGGGGAGGGTGGGTTGTGGGAAGGAAAGAGCAGTGTCCACACGGACAAGAGCTTGGGAAACAATCACCTGTGTTAGAGGGACCACTGGATGAAGTGAGGGTATTTGTGGCTGTTGCCTTGCCTCCAAGGAAGCACGGAAAGAGAAGACCCCATTCATGACAGATGTGCACACAGGGCCACAATTCTGACTGAATTTCATGGAGGCAATTTGTGTGGCACCACTGCTCTTCTCAAGGATGGGGCAAAGCCAGTCCCCCGCCATAAGGATTAGAGTTGGTTCGGCCTGTTGGTTCAGCAAGGAGAAAACTGCAAGGCTGGATCTCAACCTCCTTGGACACTGAAATATTCAGAAATGTATTTTGTTGATTTGTAGGAATCAAGACCTTGTCCTCAACTGAAAATCTGAAATTGCTGAGAAAGATTTTAAAGGAGTCTTAGCTCAAGGTGTTTTTTGAGATCAGCATCACATGCATCTCTGGGAAGTGTTGCAACACATGTTTTTTATCTGGCAAATGACCACTGCTTGATCTCTGAAAGCATGGGGAAGGGCTTATGTTTTTGATTTTTACAGTTTTCTCTTTTCTCTCTTGGTTCTTCTCTCTCCAGACATCTGCTATCACACTACAGATGAGCAGCAGTCTGTAGGAGTAATGCAGGATGTGGGGAAGGGGAATAAGGCATTGGAAGTCCTGCACTCAGTCTGGGAGATCGACTGAGGAATGCACAAAAATCAGCTTAGTTTTATCAAATATTACTTTTAAAGGACACAGAGGAGAGGGGAGACTGAGGAAATCTCCTCCAAGGCATTACAAATCTGTGTTAGAGAAAGGCTTCTCAATGAAATACACAGTAAATAAAAGCACAAATCCTAAACCATAATCTCTAACTCTGCACAGCCCCAAGACCGAGAAAGGTCACCATTTCAGGAACAGTAAAATGTTCCCTGTAATCAAGGCAACTTGGAGCCCCAGAATGCAGGTAAGCACTTGCTGCATCCCCTGTGAGACTTGTGTCAGCCTGGAAACAGCAGAGTGGTTCTGTGGAGAAAGGCTGAGGCTGGAGGAGAGCCGCATGGTAAATATTAGCCTAAGTAAAGATGATAATGGGACTAGAATCAACACAGAAACTGCCCACACCCTTTGACAGAGAAAATAGACCCAAACAGCAAACAAAACGCCCCATCTGTGTAAAATCTGACTAACCACAGTCTCACAGTATTTGTTTTTTCCCTTCAGCACATGGCCTGAAGATGCCCGAAGCTTCCTCAAACCTTTCTGAGCACAGACAATGAAATGGCTCTGTGCTGGAGTTTTCCCCAACACCCCAAGATGAAGGGCAGAGTGGGGAGCATGGCACCCATGTTGCCTACAGCACAGCAAGGAACAGCTGAGTAGATAGATGCCTGAGCCACGGTCAGGACCTGTCCAGCCCCTCAATCACAAAAAAAGCCCTCCAACCAGCACTGGTGGGCAGGAGCACACACCCAGTCTCATCCATGAGCACAGTCAGGCTGGATTGGGCATGGATGGGAAGGTGCTACAACCCCATCCACCAGCTACCTGCTTTCCTAAAGCCTGACCTCGTTTCAGAATAATCTTTTAAGTCTTTCTTTTCACCTTTTTATTTGTGGCTGTGATGAGCAATCACAAAATGACTAATCTTTCCGTTCACCCTCCATTTGTTCAGGATGAGCTGACCTCATCCTCTTTCAAAAAATCCAAGCCAGCAGAGGAGCTCACAACAGCAGCAGCAAATAGGCTGTTGGACCAGGAACATTCACACAGCACAGGCAGTGGGTGCAGAAGGCACATCCAGGACGGGGCTTGGCAGCCTGGCAGGGAAGGGCTCAGGGACTGAAATTAGGCCGCAGCAAGGAAAGTCAGTGAGCAGGAGCCCGCCCAGGGTTCTCTGAGTGTTATCAAGTGCCTGGGAGTGAGACTGAAGATAGGACAGTTTGAAACACCCCTCGGGCTGAGATGGCACTTTGCACCCCGGACTTGAAGGGTCAGCACGGTGGCTGTGCAGGGCTGGGGGGAGACAGGCTGCTGGGAAGAACTCAAGATGAGAAGAGAGCCTTGTGCACAAAACAGAAATTCAAAGTGCAGAAGGAAAACAAGGAAATAGTTTTTATTAACCCACCAGAAACAGCTGGACAGAAAACATTATTGAGAAATAGTCACACTGGGAAAATTTGCAGAACTTTCCTTCTGTCACTACTCTACCGCTGGTAGCCACGCTCTGGTATCTAACCCCAGCCACTGCTGTAGCGATTCAGAAAACAAAGCTGCAGGTGCCCTGGCTGCCTCACAGTGGTGCGGTGACCCACCACATTCCAGACCCAGCACCTAAACTTGCTTTAAAAGGCAAAAAGGTCAGGGGCATGGCCTGGCCTGGCCTCTCCATGGCTTTCCCTGCTGCTCACCTGGTCACAGTGCCTCTCTGGCAAGATTTCCAGGGACAGGAGTGATGACAGTGGGTTTTGGGAGAGAAGCTCAGATGCTCCTGTGCCCAAGTTTCCTGTCCTTTGCCTGATTCCATCAAGGCTGCCGCAGCAGTGTGCAGGAACAGCTCATGACATACAGGGCACCTTTTTGGAGTAAAAGGGTTTTCTGAGGAACATAAGTGGTGGGTGAGCTCATCTCTCAGGGAGAGAATGCAGTGTATATCTGTGAGGTCAATGCTCTGTGTGTCAGGGCTGGGCTGGTTTTGGTGACCATTCCCTCAGTGGCGGCTGGCACCATTCCTGTGTCACGCAGCGCCTATAACTCATGGAAATAAAGCACGTCCGACACCCCTCCGAGACATGTATTCTATATGAAAATTTGGTTTATTACTGTCAGACCCACAAATCTGGATCCGCTGTGTAATTCTACCAGCATCCATCAGTCAGGCAGACACATTTAATGAGAATGAGAATTTATATCGCTACTTCCTATATTGGCTACTGCCAAAGTGCAATTGACAGTCAAGATCTTCCTTTGCCAAGAAAATTGTCCCTGAAAGAGTGCTGGCATCTCAGTGTTTTGGGAGAACAAACACATGGATGCAGGGATGCCTCTTTGGTGGATGTAATTCTCCTGTGCTGGATACAGAAACAGCCTGCCTGTCCTGTGTAGGCAGGCAGGGATATGCAGGCAGCCAGCGGAATAGATAGAAATGTATAATGGATGATCTTTCTCAGCGCTTGGGAATGTATATTCCCCGGTCTTCTCAGGAAACAACATGTTTGATTTTCTCCAGCTTTTTTTTTTTTTTTTTTTAAGTGCTGTGTTGTGAATATTGACGTGTTTAGGTGTATTTGCATCAGCCGTGGCTGTGGAGGCAGGGGAGACTTCTCCAGATGCATGTGGCAAAGCAGGTGCCTGGTTCTCATAGAGCAACACTGCTGAAAATCCCCTTTTCCTTCAGTACTCCTTGCCCTTTCTTCAAAAATCTTTGCCACTCTCTTGGCTGCTACAGAGAAGCTAGTGAGGGTAAGAAAGAAGAGGTGCCATAGTTGCCTGGATGCAATCCTGTGTAATGTGCTCTAGGCAAACCTGCTTTGGTGAGGGGGTTGGACTAGATGATCTCTTGAGGTTCCTTTCAACTCCAACAATTCTGTGATTCCGGTATTTCAACACCTGGAAAGGTCTGCTGGTTACCAGTGAAGCATCCATATCTCAGGTGTCCCCATGCACAGGGTGTCCCTGTTGTACCTTGTGTTCCATTTACCCCCTGGGATTGCCCCATGTCAACTAAAGCCATCAGCTCCCTGTGACTGCACACGCTGGTGTACAAATTCCAGCCATGACCAGGACAACTGCCCTCATGCTCTGGTTACATGGCATACAGTGTGCATCTTCCCTGAACAAGGAGGTGATTTGTGTTTCAGGAGGCAAAGTACTTGGGGATGATTTTGTTTCTCTGTTGTGTACTTCCTCCCTTCTATTAAAAACAGGCATCTCACTCTTTGAACCCTTCAGGAATAAAAAATAGAAAGGGGGCGGAGAGCCTTCCTTTTGAAACAATCTCAGTTTTTCTCACTGACTGAATTTAGTAACAGTTTCTCTGGAGTAAAGGAATTCTGGCTGCCCGGATTTTGAGTGAGACAAGACTGAGAAAACAACCTTTCCATCCAAAGTCAATTTGGACCATAATCATATTCTTTCTGCTGACAGTCACATTTTCTGGCATAGAGCAAGGTACCTGGCATGCACTTTTCCTGCTTTACCAAGAAACAGAGTTCATGGGGAACCAAAAGACCAAAACTGAGTTGGATAAGACCTGTCAATGACTACACTTTAATCTGATGCTGAGCCACTACCCTGTATATAATGTTACTGGCAAATCCCACTGTTACTGGCCCACTGTAAAGAAAACGGGGTAGCATTTTTTGTAACCCAGAAAGTATATCTTGTGGGTGGTACCTAGCCTGAGCTGTCTTCTACATAGCATCAGAGCTTCACCGTGGGAGACCACAGTCAACTATCTCTCACAACAGTGTGTTGGCAGTTCCGAGGCAACACCACTGGTAAAATGCTGAAATGCCAAAACCCCAGCATTGAAAGTGCATTCTCATTTCCCTTTGATTTAAATGGGAGATGAAGGCACACAGCACCTTGAAGGATTTGGCCCGGTGTCAGCAGATACTGACTGATCTTCTTTGATGGGCTGTCAAGACTGTCCATTTTTCCTTTTTTTTTTCCACAAGGAAGAGATATGCCTATGATTTCAACTTTAAGGAAGCAAACTAAGGCAAAAGCTATTATTCTGGAGACAGAGAAATTGTAGTTTCTTTTCTGTCTGTGTTTTCAGTGTTTGTAGCTCTAAGAGTCCATATTAAGTGACTAGGAAAAAAAAAAAAAAAAAAAGGAAGAAGGATGCTATTCCAACAGTGGAGCAAATTATTCTTCACAAACACAGCTAATTGAGGCTGCAGGGTTGTAATCATTCATTATAGATGGGCATCAGAGGAGAATAAAATGTGTCTTCTAGCCTGCTGCTAACACCAAATTTAGAGGAGCCAGGGAAGTACAAGAACTGAAGCTGCCTATCGCTTGAAAAAAGGTCCTGATTCAGTGGAAGATCCCTGCCCTCTAGGTCCCTTTTACAGTTCAGCAGCCCTCCTGCCAAGTTTTCACTATCAATACCTGTAATGATTAGCACCATGTTCCTGGTTGAGTTTTGTCTGCCAGCAAACAGAAATCAGACACTCGCAAATCAGAGATGAGCATGAGGATGGTGATGCTACAGCATCCCTCAATTGTTGAAGTACCAGGTTCTGAAGCGCGAAGCTGCCAGGGGTACACTAACATTTTCCAAACCTGTGAGTTGCTCTCATTGGATGATGGAGCCTGGATACATTGTTTTCCCCTGGGAAATTCCCTGAGGCAGGAAGGCGGTTGAACTACCGTGGTTATAACTTTGATATCTGAATGAATATCTGCTAGCCTCAGGCAACTGGGCTTCTGTTAATTTTGACCAGGGAGCATGATACACTGTGGCAATCCGTGTCACTTAGGATTGTGTCTGCTTAGACATGATGCCTCTGAGTAATGTAATTTATATTTCATGCACAATTGAAGCAGCTAATGGTATAATTCTCCAAGGGGGAAACAAGTTGTTACAGCATTAATTACATTGCAGTTGACTCTTTTTTTTTTTTTACCACCCTTCACCAAGTGCTTTCGAGTCATCAGCTCAACAACAGCAATAGTTGGTATCACGTAAAAGAATCTCTGCCCTAGCAGCCATAGGGGTGGCTCATGCCTCTTCCCTTCAGGGCTGGCAGCCCGATGCACTGGGCATATGGCTGCCGTGCCCCTGGCCCGGCCAGCTGACAGCTGCCGAGGGCGGGCTGCCTCTTGTGTGTGCAGCCCGAAACTGCAGCTCAGCACTGGGACACCAGCTCCCAGTGAAGAAGCAGCCAGACGTGCAGAAAGAGCACCGGAGAAGTCAGGCGAGAGCGTCGATCCTGATCGTGAATAATGAAGTACTATGGGTTTTGGAGCAGGGATAGCAGCATGCTCTGGGGCTCTCTGCAGTGACTCTGCCCGCTGGGAGCAAGGGTAACTCAAGAAGAGTGGGAAGAGTTACAAAACTCCCTCTGATGTCCCTGCTAGCCAAGCTTTCCCCTCTGAAGCGGTCATGGAGAGGATGCCCAGCCTGCCGCCTCTCAGCCGCTGCTGCAGCAGCAGCGAGAAAGCATCCACAGAGTAGATGAGCAGAACCCTACCACAGTAAAGCAGTCCCCAAGTGTGACAAGAAGGGGGGTTTGTTTCAGGGGAAAAGCAAATGGCAGGTTGCTAGGTGGGAGCCTCGGACTCTCACCAGTCTCTGAGGTTGGGTGGCAAAGGGTGCTGGGGGCTCCCAGGCCTTGGGAGCAGAGACAGGGAAGACAGCACTGAAAAGACTGACCCAGACAGAGGGCAGCAGTGCTCTGGGCGGGGGGAAAGCCCCTAATGACCAGAGCTGAACCATGGCAGTGGCCTTGAACAGGCAGAACAGCCAAGATAGCCTCAGGCAGGGGGTTGGGAACTGCTGGCTGTGTGTGGCTCTGGGCTACAATGGGTGTTTCTTTTTCCAGTTTGCCTACGGCATCAAAAAACACAGAGCTAGCAGCTGAGATAGGAGGAGGTGTAAAAATAGAGTCACAGCTACATACCACAATATGCCTGGGCTGGATGTAACCCGAGTGTGCACTGTCATATAAAAAAAAAAAAAAAAAAAAAAAAAAAAAGAGGAGGGTGGGGGGGAAGAA
>VWZY01006582.1:155321-177226 GCA_013399075.1 Chloroceryle aenea | reverse complement strand
AAAAAAAAAGAAAAAGAGAGGAGAGAAGGGGAAAGGAAAGGGCAGGAATTACACAACTTCAGCTGCTATGAAAAGCTCTGCATTAAAAATAAAACTCTGTGTGTATTTTGGCCCAGTGGCATGTCTGGGAGGGAGCGCAGCATGCTGTGCTGCCAAGTGTGAGGCTGGGATCAAGAGGAACATCTGTGTTCAGGCTTCCCACACTGTCAGGAGGCTGTCAGGGTGGTACAAATGACATCTCTAATCAGGGGGAGGAAGAGGACAGTGTGATGGGGTGGACAAGGAAGGTGGCCTTTGCCTATGCTGAGAGCGCTGCTCGTAGCAGCAAGTATCGTACGCACCAAGAGCCAGAGACTGTCTTCGTGGTGAGAAGCTGGTGGCCCAGATCACAGTGCTACATAGTCCCAGGGCAGATTCTAAGGAACATTTGAGCTCCCTGAACCCAAGCACTAATTTTGTGCAATCATTTATGTCAAACTATAAAGTCACTGACTGCAGATCTATATGGAAAATGATGCCTTGCATCTATGCAGAGATATTCCAAGCATATCATGGGACATAAGATCTGAAGGAGGGAGAAATGGAAAACTATTTATTCACAGAGAAATGCAGCTTGTAGGAAGCCAAGATTATTCGGTTCAGCTGAAGTTTAAACTGGAAAGCAGCTTTGGCAGGAAAATTGTGAAGAAATTGTTTCTAAAAATTCATTAATATCTAACTGTTTCATATTGTCACTTCCAAAAGGAAATAATTCTATGGGGAAGAGAAATTCAAGTGTCATTCCCTAGGGGACTTAATGACCATTCTCCAAGGGGAGGAGTACAAATGCATATATATAATATGCCCTCAAAGCAGTTAAATATAAACCAGTGATTAAATAATATTAGCATATCAACTAATCATTGATGTGGGGACTCCACCTCCCCAAGTGTATATTCTCCCTCCAAGACTGTCATGTCTCTCATGCTCTGTCCCTGACTCTGAGGATTCTGCTATTTACACAGGGGACGGTGAGGAGATGTAGTGACCTCCATTCCTCTGGGACGTGCTGCTGGACAATAGCTGGACACTGTCCAGCAAGATGAAATACTGTGTTTCAATCTCTTTCTGCAGCAAAACAAAAATTGAACTCCACTCTGTAATATTTCATCTGTAAACCTTAATCCACCATATTTATCTCCTGAGGTATTTGGGGTGTCTTTGCACTGTTCTGGTGACAGCAGCAGAGATGTTTCTTTAGTTCCTTGTGAATGCAACTCTGGATCCATTGTCTGAGGAACAAGACCATTTTTTCTTGGTATTTATATAAAACTGAAAAACACAACTATCCAGCAGCAGAACTGAAATAGGTGCACTCTTGAGAGTTAAAACCTTTTAGCTGATTGAAGCATTTCATGGCACAGACAGGAGGATGGATACAGATAGACCCATGCTTGCTTCAGCCGTGCTCAAAGCTGGCTAGATGCAAGCCACCTCCAGCCTGAGAGACAGATAGCCATGGGTGAGCACAGGCCCAGCTCCAGGCTCATGGGGGATCTGGCTGCTACAGCAGTGTCTCAGCCAGCTTGGAGCATCTGCCCAGCACGCCTAGGTCTGGATGCCATCCGTCATAGCTCCATCACTGACTGAAAATGCAGGTTATCTGCTGAGACTGGCTGGACTTGTTGCTGAGTAAATGTTGCAGCAGAAGACAAGACTTGGTGTCCTGTCTCTGCATTACTTTTTTTCCCTTTTTTTTTCCTTCTTTCAATACAGATAATTCATGTCAGGCTTAGAGGGACTTCTACAGCTCATCACCTTGGGAAATCAGGGTGGCAGTATGGGGATCCTCCACATAGTCTGAGGTTGCTGGCTTGAGGAATTAGGGATTTATTTAGCTGTTTGTTTAAAGTCAGAGCTGGAAGCTATGGAGTTAGTGATGCAGCTGAATTTCTGCTTGCAAGAAAAGTGTGGGTTTGTTTTTTGTTTTTTTTTTTCCTTAAGGAGTGAGGTAATTAAAGGAAGAAGAAGGTAGATTTGCCTTTCTGGGAGCTGCTACTGTATATCTGGGCTTCCACAGAGAAGGCTGGGTATTGCTATGAAGCTGTTCCAAAAAGGAATGTCAGAAATATGCTTTTACAGATGAATAGGCAGAAGCCATTCTTTCAGATAGGAAAATTTACCTGCCCTGCCATACAACTCAGATGCTACTATGCCCAATATATAATAATCCAATCCATTTTAATATCCTACTGCTCTACAATAGCTAGGAATCCCTCCAGTTGGAAGAAAGGGGATGCGTTAGCATTCATATTGTAATCCACACATCCTAAGTACATTTATAGCTGTTGTCGTGTACCCATGGACCTGAACCAGGGCTGGACTCCATATTCCCTCCTGATCCCCCAAACTTCAGAGGTGTTTGGTTCCAGGATCTTCCAGGGATCCATTTTTCAAATTGCACATGCTGATCCTAGCCAAGCCTCTGTAATGTGCTTTTTGAGTCCCATGCTGCAGCCTGCACACCGTGCTGTGAACATCCTGTGAGCCACAGTCGTGAAGCCTCAGCTGCAATCAGCCAACAAGCTGAGCAAGTTGAGCTTGTGGGAAATGGTCCAGGAGGTGGGAACAGGCCTATGATACTGCCCTTGGAGCATGACCCATGGGATGGGAACGCTCACAAAACTAAGAGCCACTGAGGCTGTTAGTGAAGGGCACTATTGCATGGCCTGGCATCCCCTGCCCGTCCTCAACAAGAAGCTGCAGGGGAGCTTGGTCCATTCCCAATAGGTTCAGATGAGCATGCACAGGCTGTTGCTGTGTGTAAGGCTGCAGTGACCTGTCTTTGCCCTTTATGGTGCTCAGTCAAGTGAGGTGCGGCCTGGTCTGCATGCATAACCATCTTTGCAACTCCCATGGTGGGGTAAAGGCATCCCAGGCATATAAATCCAGCCCTACCAGCAAGCTGGTTCCCTTTCTCCCTTGCCCCATCTCACAAGAGTGCTACATCTTCAGGCAGTGTGACAGTGCCGGCATCCAGATGGAGACGTGCCAGGAGCATGCAGGGAGCTCTGCTTACATCTGGGAATGCTGGAAAAAAGCATCCAGAAATAGCCAGGATTTAATAAGAAGCCTCATGAGGCCTGGTACTGAGGGCCTGCTCTGCAAACCAGAGGAGTTCAGATAAGCTTTAATGAAGCATCCAAATTCTCTTTTAATTTAAGCCTTTTCTCACTTTTGGCACAGCACCAGCCTGGCGAGAGATGCAGCAGAGGGGATGGAAAAGAAGGCAAGAATGTGCCTGGTGAAGAGAAACCCTACACCTTTACACACGATGAAAGGATTTTTGCCCCAGCCTTGGGCCCCATTGTGTCCACACTTGCAAATGCTCCTTGGAAAGTAAATGGTGACAGATTTGTGTTTTAGCAGCAAAAACTTCCACTCAGGCTTTTTCTCAAAAATAAGCAAGGTTTTTTTTGCTCACAAGTGTTAGTGCTCTGAAATGGGGGACTGACCCTCACAGTTGCTGTGTAGGCTGGTCCTGCTGCCCTCAGTGACAACCTGATCCTGAGATCTTCCCTTGACCCAATGGCCTCAGTTTCTTTTGGTTAGAAGCCGTGGTGTGGAAAGGGAAAGAGTTAATAAATATTTGCTTCATATCCCAAGGCAAGTATGTTTTCAGCCAAAATATGCAGGCAAATCAAGGAATGAACCAGCTTGGCTATCACAAAACAGAGCAAAGGCCACGGTCGAATGGCCTTTGGCAGCTACGGGACATGGATTCATCAGGCATGTAGAAGCACTCAGCCTTTATGTCTGTTTGGTATCTACCAAGCCTATCCATAATGGTTGGCAAGTAAAAGCTATTTATCAAGAAGTACCCTAAAACCACATAGGCATTTGACAAGAAATGCCACAGCTTTCAGATAGTCTTTTAATCCTTGCTAGATATATGAGCGCTCTTTCTTGTGGCTCAGATGGAAGTTAGGCTTTCGACTGCTTACGTGTAGCCCTACCACTGACATATGATCTTCTGCTAGGTTAAAGACCTCAGCAGAGAAAGAAAAGTGAGACTCCAGCAGAGGTTTCCTGCAGCTGTGGCCAAGACTCTGTCAGTGTTGAACTGGGATGGACACATTATGTGTATTAGCAGAGCACTGTCCAGTTCAGAAAAGAAAAATATAAGCCACATCCACATTGTGCCACCCAACCATGGGAAAGTGCAAGCACACTTCTGCACACCTGGGAAAGGTCTGATACCTGACAGCCAGTCCACACCAGCAAGTCACAAGACTCTTTAGAAAAGAAAATCCCCAAGTGCCAAAAAAATACATCCTATGCCCCAAAACTTATCCCAGATGAGTCCACTTTATACAAGAATCACCTTGTATTGTATCACCAAAGCAGCAGCACTGGCTGCTGCATGAACAGACGGCAATCCTTCCAGATTTAATGCCCCAGCCATGTGTAATGACACACACAGTTCATCACAGAGGCAGGTAGCAGGGCCCTTCGCTCTCATTCATATGAATATAAAGCCCACAGCAATGGAACACATCAACATTTTTAGAGCCAACAGTTTGACTTCCATTGCTCTGTTATTTTTAATCATTTTAATCTGCGTTTTTAGCATTCTACTTCTTCTCCATTTTACTTCAAAACAAGACAAAAAGTATTCAGCAGCTAATACCTCTGTTTTAAATGGCTTGAAAAATAATGAACATTAAGCAGTTCCCGAGCCTTCCGGAGCACTGGTATTTTTAAAGATGAGATTGATCAAAGAGGCTGTAAACTCTAATGGAGATGGATTGGCTCAGCGCAGTAATGCCAGCACGGAGGTCGGTTCAGAGTGGATCCCAGACTCTTCCTTTCATATGCTATGCACTTCAGAGGCCAAAACCTCTTTGCTGAAGCAAAACCCTGCAAAGTACAAAAAGTCCCACCTTTCTTATAAAGATCCAGGAATGAGGAAATTCATTCTTATACCAGCTTATTGTTAGTGCCACTGCTTTGCTGCAAGCAGAGGACAGAAAAATCCTCTCCCTGAGGCTGCTCTCATGTGTCTAAGCTATCCTAGCCTAGGACTACACCATGCCTGCATTGCAATGCAGGCAGCATGAGGAAAGCAGAAGAGGAGATTTTAGTCCAATGATTGTGAGGTGAAGCACACACCTACTTCTGCTGTGAATCTGGCTGTCTTCCCGGTAAAGCGGAGCTTGGCAGCTTGTGTTGTGGGAATGGCAAAGACCCACACAGGAGGCAGCCTGGCTCCTGATCCCACCTCTGCATCAGTGGAGAGGACAGTGAGGAGTCTGCCTTGCCCCCCCCAGGGACCCTTTGGAACTTGCTGCTGCTGCCACGTTCTCAGCAGGACCTGTGCACGCAGCTGGTTATGGAGAAATGACTTGGCTTGCTGTGCTTTCTGGCTGCTCACTCCTGAGACAAGTACAAGCATCCTAGAGGATTTTTTTCTTGTTGTCTTTTTGTTTATTTGTTTTGAGTTTGGTTTGTTTTTTTGGTTGGTTGGTTTGGTTTGTTTTTTTTCTTGTTGTTGGTTTTTGTTGTGTGGGCTTTGGTGGTTTGTGGGGTTTTGGTTTTGGTTTTGATTTTGATTTGTTTGTTTGTGCAAGGGAGACACCAGTTTTATAGTAGCCTGTAAATCTGGTGGTACAGAAGGGACCTGATCTCAGACACCCTATGTTTGGCAGAACTGAATACATGAGCTCTGACTGCGAAATGAGTTGAAAGCCACCCATTCCCTATTTCCATGCAGTGCTGGGACTTTGACAGGGGCAATTGCTTTAGCAGAGGACCCAGTTCTACATCTGTTTCTTCTTTAAAAGCCCCTCCATTATCTTTCCCTGTGGCAGTACTGTTGCTTCCTCCTCCCTGGGTGAACCTGGATGAGCTTTTGGATGCCAAGCAGGCTGACAAGGTTTGGAGCAGCAAGGTGAGGAAGCAATTGGCAGAAAGGCGTCCTTTAGGTGGGAGAGAAACCAAAAGAGCAGTTCATGGGATATGCACAGTACCCTACATGCAGTTTGAACATGATTTCTGTAGTAGTGGCCTGGACTCAAGGGCTTGAAGAGCCAAGGGGAAGGCCTAGAGATGTGCTGAGATACCAGGTGCTAGGGGCAACCATCACCCTCAGCTCAGCTGCAGGCAGCTCTGCAGGACACCAAGCCCTCCTGTCCAAGGGCTCCTCACCTACCAAGGAGGGCTCTCTGGGAAACGTCTCTCCAGATCTTTCCCACTGACAAAACATCAGCACCAAATCAGATCTGCAAAGCCTCCACACCTCAACTCCTGGAAATGTGCTGCTGCTTCTTTATATCCCCTGAGTCTGTAAACCTTGTCAGGGGATAGCCTTTACACCCTAGATTTAAGGCGATGTACTGACTATAAATATTGTGCTTTGAATAAAAGAGTTGTGAATATTAGATGAGTCCATTTATTGTTAAATGTCATATTTAAGTGTTTTAACACTCAGTGTCCCAGCTGCTGCACCAGCAGGTGAGAGCACACAGCCCCCAGGGCACACAGCAGTTTCATTGTTGGGGGACAGACGGTGTTGCACAGGTAGGATGAGGAGGCTGCAGAGTGAGGTGGCTGTGCTTTAAAGTTTTGCCAGCTCAGACATGTTGCACATGAATGTAAAAGAAATGACTTCCTGACCTGGCACTGTGCCAGCATGGTCCCTTGAACAGGTCCACATCCTTCTGACAGATCAAATCTTGCACTGGTGCAGCCCAGTACAGAGCCCTGGCTGGCCTGAGGTCTCATAACACCGATGTTCCTTCTTCACCAATGCCCACTAATTATGGTGATAGTGATGGGGAAGCCATAGCTGCCTGCCTAATTAAGCCTCAGCGGAGAACTCATTCAGATGCCTGGCTCCTGCTTCTTCATTTTGCATTAGTACCTTGTTATCACAATGGTAGCACTTTATAAATAAGCAAGGTGCATGCAGATTAATGTGCCTTTTATTCATACTATCATTATTTTTCATTTTGGAGGCTGGTATTTGGGCTCTGTTTTTATAACTCCTGCTTTTTTCCTCCCGGACTGCTTTAAAAGTGTGGAAGGCAAGATGTGATGCACCTGAAGCAACACAATTAGCTCTGTCACGCTAATAACTTAAAGGAAACAAATAAATACTAGAAATTGTGGCACTTTGGAAATTCCCCTGTGCTGCAGGAAGAAGGCCTGCTGGTCAGGGCACATTGATTTTTTTTCTGAATCTATCCACACAGGATTCAAGGACAGGACAAAACACTATTAAGTCAGCAAGCAGAATGCAGTAAATAATGAGTGAGCTGGAGAGGGCTGAGGCTCTGTGCTGAACAAGTCCAGATATAAATTGTGGTGAGCTCTATATATATACATCTCAGCATTACAGTGACACTGTCTCTGGACTGTGAGGGAAACCCAGACCAGTAACAGGAACTAGAAAAGCCATTTGGGACTTCAGAAGTTTTGCACGTTGCTTTCATCGAGCAGGTAGAAATAAATTCTTTCCCTCCCTCCACAAGAAGCCCTGCTGCTCTGGAAACCTACATGGATAAACACCAGTGCTACCACTGGAGCACAGTAACGTCTGTGCCAGACAGGGGAAGTTAGGCTAGGGAAGCCGGGCCTCTACCAGAGAGGTTTAGCTGGTGTAGCTGTGTTGAAGCACTTTGCCATCATAGTATTTATGCTGTACCTATGCTGGTGAGGTGCTTTTCCCTGTGTAGAGATGTTCTCTGTCCTAAGGCTTGTTTGTGAAGGAAGGAGAGGGGAGAATCCAGCAGCTAAAAGCTTTCCACAGAGCATCAGGAGGGATAAGGTTACCCATTAGAATTTCTGCTCCTTTGTTTGCTTTTGCCATTCCAACCCTCTGTGTACTTCAGTGCATCAGCTTCTCTTGAAGTTCAGGGGAACTAATCGAGTACGTAAAACACTTTGTGTGATCAAGTATTTGCAGGACCTGGGTCCCAGTTCAGTGATGCAGGGAATCTGGAGAAGAGAGGAAGCCCCTGCTTGAAGACACCCCTGGTCTGATGATCTGGCTGCTTCTCATGCTTTGTCCCACACAGAGCTGCAATACTGGCATCCCTTTGTGGGGCACTTCAAAGCATACCTGCAGAGCACCAAGCACTGCTCGTGACTCCCTGTTGCCAGTTCTTGTGATTTAATCACCAGCCTTATGCTTCACCATAACCACATGCAACAAGAATCTCAACTTTCCTTTTCTCTAAGAGAATTGTCTCTTGCCTTTCCTGTTACAAAGGAAACCCTGAAAGAATCAAATTTTCTTAGGCCAGAAACCTAAGGGTGCCAAAGAACTGGCAGCCACAGAAAGCACCTTTCTGAAAAAGTCTCATGATATGTTAACTGATTTGATGGTTTGGGACACTGATGTATGACACTTGGGCCCTGGAACGGACTGGTGACACTGAAAAAATATTCTGTCTAATGCATTTGAAAGAAAGCCATGTTTATTCACTTTGAAAACATAAAAAAGAAGAAAGTCTGAAAGTAAATTAGAAAAATGTGATCTCAGTTTACATTAGCTCTGGGAAACAAGCAGTAGATACTGGCCTTGTAACTACCACTATAAGGCAAGAGACTCTTCAGTGTTACCACTGAGATTACATCAGATTCTGTGTGAAAAGGCAGCTCAAGACAAGATTTTCCTCTGAGCTACTCCTACAGCAACTGGTCTCAGCATCAAGTTCTGCTTCTGCCTTGAATACATCTTTGTTCACTTTGTGGTCCTTCCTTTCTTTCCCCACCTCCCCTCCTTATCCTCTTCAGTACCCTTAGCTATGAGTGTAGACCCTGCCCAGGGTTATTGTCTGTCCCGTGCATAGTGGGGAAGGGGAAGTTTGATTCAATGCAACCTCCTCTGAGTCCCAGAATGCCTCTGACAGCCATTCACCCTTTAGCCTGCCCTGTCTCTGCCCCAGGCACTCTTTATGCTGGCCCTGGGGCATCTGGGGAGGGGGCCTAGTCTTTCAGGCAAGGAGGTAATAGGGCAGGCTCCTCCTGAGCTGTGCCCAGGGCCATATTCTTCCTTGTGATGGGGTATCACTGACACTGGTGCCAGATGCCCTGACCGCCAATAGTGCTTGGGGGGGGGTGTGTGTGTTAAGACTCTTTTCTCCCTTGGTGAAGACAGAGAAAGGCATCAACATGGACCAGTATACGCCATTTGGCTTTGATCCATCCCTTGCAGAGGGCAAGAAGGCATGCACTCCTATGACAATGACATCACGAGTCAGTCCTAAAGGTGTTGCCAAGCAGTGCTCAGTAGTCTCTCCTCCTTTCATTTTGGGGAATTCTCACTAAATCTTTCTGCTCAACAGCTGGCATATTTGCAAGCTGGTCACTAACTCAGTACCTGGGATGAGGCACAACAAAGACACATCACATGTCCCATACTTTGAAAATTAAGTTGTGGAAGTCAACTCCCAATTCACCTACCACAGTGTACTGCAGCCAAATATGTTTTCAGGCTTAATCAAAAAAGAGCGAGCATCGGCATGCAAAAATAAAACTCAAAATAGCATATGGTGCAGAATAACTTACACCATAAAGTGGCCATGACAAGCCTTGAGAAATCAGCTTCAGGTGTGTTAAAGTATGGGACTTCTAACCCAGCTCTCGTCTCCCACACTCATCTTACACCCAGTAGTCAGGAAAGACTCATTACAAGACACTACTGAGGCCTTCACCTGTAATTCCCATGGCTGCAAGCCACCTCCCCAGGCAGAGCATCCGGTGAAGAGTTAGGTGACATGGCATCGGGCTGCCACCTCACCTGTGGAAGGAGATGGAGTTGCCATGCTAAAAAAAGGGTCAGTCTCGGACTTGAGAGCTGCAAATATTCCTGTGTTGCAGGAAGCTGTGGAAACAGCCCTTCTTATGTCAGCCTTACTGCCACTGTTTCCAGATGCTACTGCCTGAGACTTCTGTGTGTCAATCTTGAGGTCTGCCTGGCCTCTAGCCAGGCTTCATTCCCTACCTAGTCTCTAGTCCTTGCACTCTCTGCCTAGTCTCTAGTTCTTGCTTCTCAAGTATTTCCAAGCAGAAAAGGTCATTTCCTACCCCATGGACTGCAGCAGTTTGATGGCTGGAATTTGGACTCAGAGGAAGTTATTTGTTGGTCCATTCCAATGCCAAACCCAGGTGAGCCGCAGCTGTGCTCTCCTGATGATAACCAGCAGCAGCACTCACAGCAAGCCCTGATGCTTGCAAAACCAGCTTCTGCCTCACAAAGAAGAACACAGGGCCCACATATTCCTACATGCGAGACATGTTTTAGACTGGATTTTCCCCACCAACCAACCAGGTCTGTATTTCCAGGCATCTGCTGCAACACTGTTTTCCTCTTGTGCATTTAGCCATCTCTGCTTGCACAGGCTACACTTTCTTTGGCACTGGCTTGCAGTGAGCTTGCCTTCTTCCATTTAATTCTCAGAAACTCAAATGATTGCCAGAACCCTTCCATGGACTCACTTTTAGGGGGAACATTATTAAACTGCATTTGGAAAAAGCAGGGTGACAGTTCTCATGACCTGAAGATTATCTGCTCTAATGAAAGGGGCATGTTGTGGGGCTATCACTAAAACAGGAATAGGATTAAGGAACTCCTTGTTTATCCAATTAGAAATCCCTGTACTAAAGAGAGCAGGTAGAAAAGCTGAGGGAGTCTAGAGCAGCCTTCAAGCAGGAGCAGCAGAGGGATGAAGAAATGGGCTATTTTCAAACAGAGGTTGAGAAACACATGAAATGGTTTGCATGCTCTGCAATAGAAGGATGTTGAAGCCTGTGCACCAGGAAAAACCACTTCTCCCCTGCACAGGTGGTGTTCATCAGGAGATGTTAGGCATAAAATCTGAAATGTCCCCAGGGGATTTAGCAGCTCAAAATGAAACTTTTTATCAGAAAAAAATTCTCGTAGGTCTAGGCTGAATGTGAGGATCCTGCCTCAAAAGAAGATAGTCAGGGCCATCTCCTTATGGATAAGAGCCTCTTCTCTGAAATGGGAAAACAGACTTCAAGCCTTTCTCTTAATCCCACCTGAATCTGCAACTCTCCTCAAGACCCTTTTCTTCTTTTCTTGCTGAGAGGGAGCAGAGGAAAAATTTGAGATGTAAATATTTTCAGACCCAAAATAATCTCATCCTGTGCCATGCCTGGCTCTGAATCCTGGCTGTGAGATGGGTAGCATGGTACCTTCAGAACAGTCTCTGATTTTGGATGCTGTGGGCTGTGTGTGGAAGGTGGTGACTGTGCACCTCCTGTCACACACAGTTCATTTCCAGGCAATCCCCATGTCTCCCCTCTCTTCAGCCACCTTTTTCCTAGAGTTAGCAAGCATGGAGTTGTGCACAGAAACCATTGCTGACTTCGTCCCTCACAGAGGCTCAAATTCTTAATCTCTGCCCCTGTCTTAACCTTGGGCAGGGGGAGTCCTGCCAAGGTTAAATACTTGCTTGCAGAGGTGTTAAGCTAACAGTAAAACACCTCTGTGTCTCCATGCTCTTGGTGGAGAATCAAAGCTCCCCTGCACTGGAAGAGGGCAGTGCCTGAAGCATGCCACAGCTGTGAGTCCCAGCTCAGATGCATCAGGAAAGCACTCTCCATTCTGAACTACACAGAGCATCAGCCTTTTGCTGTGCTTGCCCCAGTGCTGTGATTGCAAGTCCTGACTTCCAGCCAGTCCCCTTCACCCCGTCCTGTTCCAAAAGACCAGTCTGCTGCCCTTGGCATCCCTTTGGGGACCTCTGCCTTGGCAAAGACAGCTGGAAGGCAGTAGAAAATGGGGACAGGAATTGGGCTCAATGAAACCTCTCTGTAGGAGTGTGGGGGCACCAGAGGGGCTATCCTGGTGCACAGCAGCCTATTGCAGCCTGTACGAGATGGCCCGGTGCATACCTGATAGCACAGTGCCACGGACTTGCACACTAGGCAGCCCAGGGCACACTGTGTCGCCAGCACAGCCCTTTTCCTCCACTCCCTGAAGTCCCAGCTGGCGGGGAAGCCCTCTGCCTGGCTGCTAATGCCGCTGCACATGCATTTTGGTTTTTAAGCTGTTGCTCACAAACAAAAGTGTTCAGATGAAAAATAAACCTCTTAAAAATCCCAGCCTATTCACTCCTGGCAGTCTGGTATTCCTTCAAACTGTCAGACTTAGCAGATTGTTTACTGGAAACGGTTCAATTGGCAGGACCTTCTGCTGTGCAGATGAAATTTTAAAATCCCATTTCTTGTTGCGCTCAAAGTCTCCCTTTCCACTACATGGCTTCACAGAATTATTATTCACTTGTTTCCTATTGAATCAAAAAATACCCTCTCTTTTTCATTTCTATGGTAAAAATGTGCGAGGGATATTAGCCCTCATGCTTCAGGATGCAAGCCAAGAGCTAAGTGCTTGGGCGGGAGAGAAAACTTTCCCTGATGGCACAGTAATGCAGAATGGTGAATTTTCCCAAAGCATCCCACCTGGCCAAAATGGGGAGTCACACTGTTTGGATAGATAGACAAGTGTTGCACAGCATGGCACTCTGCGTGGACCATCCAAGAGTCTCCTCATTTGGGAAGATGCTGCTGTCATAAAGAAAAGCTTTTGTAATTCCCAGTCTCATAGATTATGAAGTCAACAGATATGTACCTTTTCAATGTGTCTTGTGAGCAACTGAATTTGTTGGGTTTGAGGCCTCCTGTGGTGTTGGCCTCTTTGGGTCAAATGCCCCTTTTCCATTTGGTTAGATGAACACTTGCAAGTCACCAGCAGGAAAGGCTACTTTAGTCAGCTTTGTAAAGTTTGTTGGGGCTTAAGGCAGAAGAACCTGCTGTGGATCTGAGGTCCTTTCTTTCCCACCCATCCGTGCCTGCAGTTAGGCCACAAATCCTACCCTTTTGTCCTCTATGCCTCTGGCTACTTTGTCATCTAAGGAAAATGTCCCTCTGCTGTGGTGGTGCCTTTGTTAGTTGCCTGTTAGGTGGTTCAGGGGTGCACATGACTTCTAGGCAGGCTATCTTCCCCTGAGGCCTCGTAACCTGCTCTGCTTCACACGGGCAATGTTGTTGTCCAGTAAGGCTTGGAGATTTGGGAGATTTGTGTCCAGAGCAATGCACAGTAGGGTGGCAAGTCTGACCCAGAAGACACTTCTTGGACCTCCCTGGCCTGATTTTTTTGCCAGGATTTTTAGGAAGATGCCAAAACCATCTACTCCTCTGCCACTGTTTCTTCCACTCATCACTGTTTCTCAGCCTGATGCTGACAAATTTCCTTATGACAGTGAACTTTAAGCAAGCCCATTTCCAAATGGCATCACCTCTGTGGTCATCCCTGAGGAACCACCCCTGCACATAGCTCTCCTTTGCCCAGTTTAGGATCTCACTAACCTGATAATTGTTTTCTTCTGTGACAGTGTCGAAATAAGTTGCTTCAAGAAGCAGTTGCTCATGCAGCCAACGAAATGACCTCCAGAGATGGGCCTGATGTGCCATTCCTAGTCATCAGGGGATGTTATGATGGCCCTTAATCACTCCGTCAGCAGGTGGAGCAACTTTCTTTACCCTCCATCAGGCTCTTCACCATTAACCCAATGGGAGATCCTGTTCCCTTGCTGGCAGCTGCATTTCATAACTAAATAGATTGCGTCCCACAGACATCCTCACAGTGGTGGTCCTTTATAGGCACCTACTGTCCCTGTGCACTGCATGATTCATGCTGCTGTTGTTCCAGCTTCGTGGGAAACCTGTCCGAAAGCCAGCCTCTTAATTTGACAAGTGCTTTCTCATGTTAATAAACCAAAAAAGCAGCAGTGCAAACATGGGAATTTAACAGGGCAAAAGCACCCAAATGACAGCTAGCACATACAGCACCAAATGTCTGACTTCTCCCTTCTGTCACATTTCTACCCCCTGTGCCCTGCTGGGGGACACTGAGGCTCACTGAGAAAGTATTTGGGTTGTGTGGAAAATACCATGTTTCACAGTACAGGAAGAGAGTTCTTAAAACAAAGATGAGGACCAAGAAGCATAAATCAAGTTTTGCAACTTCTAGCCTCTATGCATAGATAGGACAGAGACAGGGACCTTGGATATGTCCCATTGAACCACTGATGTTGGGAATAGAGGTAAAATGGTTTGTGGCAGTTCATTTAGTCTGAAGAAAAGAAGGCTGGGGGGGAGACCTTATCATTCTCCACAACTACCTGAAAGGACATTATAGAGAGGTAGGCACTGGTCTCTTCTCACAGGTAACTAGGGACAGAACAAGAGGGAATGGCCTCAAGCTGCATCAAGGGAGGTTTAAACTGGGCATTAAAAAAAAAAATCACTGAAAGGGTTGCCAGGCATTGGAACAAGCTGCCCAGGGAGGTGGTTGAGTCTCCATCCCTGGATGTGTTTAAAAGCCTTATAGATGTGGTGCTTGGGTCTATGGCTTGGTGTTGGACTTAGCAGAGTAGGTTGAATGGTTGGTCTCGATCTTTTCCAACCTTGATGATTCTATGAGTCTGTGATTTCTCACACTACAGAGCAGAAGGTGATCCTCTCTACAGTGGAGGACAGGTAAAAAAGGTTTGGGAGTGCATCACTAACAAAACTGTCTGTTGCCACACAGGGCAGGGGGAGCCCTGGGGAGCCACTCTCTTGGTGCTGGGTCTGAGGGTAGCTGGGCTTGCTCCAAGGGATGCTCCACCAGAAATGTACAGAACTGTCACACCTCTTATTCTTGCTAAAGTAGCACAGATATATTTTTAAGCTCTACTTTGGGTTGAGAATATTCCTTTAAGCAGCAATTTGTGTTTCTTCTTGGATACAGGCAGTTCTTATTTCAGCTCCCAGACAAAGTGCTCCCCATTGACTCAAGCATCACACCCCTCCTTCCGCATTTGGGCTTCTCCAAACACTTCTGGGATAGAAAATAAGCACTGATATGGGATCCTTCTCCCTGTCTCTCAGCAGATGCAGACAGGAGGGACACATCCTGCACCACACTCATGTGCTGCATTTAGAAGAAGTTCAGGATCTCCTCTCCCCCAGAAAATCAAGTTGTTTGGTAATGATATTCTCCAATCATTGTAGTGCTGGTGTCACGATCTGATAGATGTAGCTGTGTCCAGAGGTCACTCACTGCCTAGGCTTTTCCCTTAGCGGCGTAGGTGGTCCTGCCCTCCTCCTGCCTCTCTGTACCAGCGGGGTAAGCCAGACCTGGGTGTCACGCATGATGTACATCACAACGGCTTGTAGGATGGCTGTCTTGCTCTGAAATAACAGCTGATTCCCGGCTAATAGATTCAGTAATCTGACACCCAGGCTGTAATAATTGTATCTGAACAAGGCAGGCTCCAGCCTCTGCCAGCCTTATTAGAATGAGTGATTGTTTCCATCAGGGATGTAGCTCTGGTGCATTCACCTTTCCCGGGCTCCGAAATACAAATTGAGCTTCTGACCTTGGTGGATACGACAGCTGACCTATTTCCTCCTTTTTAAATAAGGAGAAAATAGACTTTGGAGGGAAGGCGCCTGCTTTCTGCAGGCCTCCTTCTGCTGAGCTCCTCTCTATCGTCAGATATTAGTTAAATATTTGGCCTGCCATTATTAACCAAGATGAGGGTCTGCCTAACCCACCAAGCTCCTTGTGTGAGGCACAGAGGCACAATCCTCTCTTCCCACTGGGTTTGGGTTTATTGTTAATTTCTCTGCTCCTCAGCACATCGTGGCTGTCAAAGGCAGCCCCTTTTTGTTGTGGCTGTGCAGACAAGTGGTCCCAGCATCTGAATCCTGGGGGTGTTTGTACTGCAATAACCAGGGGATTGCACTGGGGATGGGACTCAAATGTACAGCACTGCTGAGCAGTGCCCCTGCCACTGCTTTCCTGCTCCTGGTCTCAGGCAGAGAAGGAGAGGGTCTCCCAGAGCAGGAGGCAATGAGCCCCTCTGTTACTAACAGCGGAACACTGAGGCTGATGCTGATGGGTTTGAAACATCACCCTGACTGGAGAAAGAAATGCTGCCCATCAAGCTTGCATCACTGTCATTGGAAATGCCAGACTAGGGAGGGGCTGACTCCCAGGACAATTCTCCTGGGAGCTGCAGGGGTATCTGCTGAAATAACACCACCTCCTGCCCTCAGCCAAAAGCCCTCCCTCCACCTCCTTCAGTCAGTAAGTCAACAGGCCTCTGTCACTAATCCTAAATTTCCCTGGTGATGTGTCGTGTGAGGCAGATTTTCCAATGGGCTGCAAGCTCCATCCCATGCTGTGGCTGTAAATATAGCTGGGAGGGAGATTTAACCACAGCTCCCCCCTCCCCTCCACATATTGCTTTTCCTGAGGTTAAACGTCAAACGTCTCTAAAATATCACTCAGGTCTGCAACCCGCACACGCTTCAGGAGGCGGCCAGCCAGGCTGCCCCCAGGACTCTGCTCTGATTTATGGAGGTGTGCGGCACAGCGTCATAAATCGAGGCATACATCAGATAACGTCATGGGAGGATGGCGTGCATTTTGTCAGAGCTGGGACGCTAACACATGGAGGGTAAGAACAGGGACAGCTCCAGGGTGCGCAGCTTGCTTTTCTTTCTCCATCAAAGGTGATTAAAAAAAAAAGCTGCTCTGCCTTGGTGGCTGTACAGAAAATTGTACTCAGCAGTTGAGGCACCGGCAGCGTCATGGGAGATTCTAGCTGCTTTGCCTTGCTGCTCCTCCTTAAGTGAAAAGGAGAGACATCTCATGGACCATGGGCAAGTCCTACAGAGCTAGCTGGTGGTTCAGCACAAAAGAGGGAGCCAGGCAGGGTGTTAAAGTAGTGGGAAGGAGATTTATGTCTTTTACTGTCCATCTGCAAAGCAAAACAAAAATAGCTGAAACACTGGTTTTCTGCTTTATCGGCTCTGTGAATAAGCATATAAATTTCTATGACATTTCTGGAAGCTTGCTGAAGGGGAAAAAAATTCATCCCTTAGGACCTGGCCAGCAGCAGTGGCAGCATATGGTCTGCTGAAATCAGTGGCTGAGCGCATTTTGTGTGTGTTAGCATTAAAAAGGTGACTTTGCGAGTAATTTCAGAAGCATGGAGGGTTTTTCTCTTTTTTTCCTATTTCTTTTTTAATCCTATCTAAGCTGATGCAGCTGTCATAGCCAATAACTCTTGAGCAAGGGAGGTGGCCTGAATTTTCTTCATTGGGAAGCGCAAAGGGCGCAGACTTCATTGCTGGCTTTTGGCCACATGGTGGGAGCAGGTTCGGCCTCTTCCTGGGAGGTGGGGGAGAAAGGCAAAGTCCCCGGCGTAGGCAAAGAGAGTAGTCGGGGATGTTTTCTTTTTCCCAGCAGCTGCAGCTCCCTTGGAGCAGGAGTCGGGGCCCTCTAAGTCCGTGGGAAAGCTGCTTCAGACTCCCGGCTGCACAAGGATGGCAGGGGAGCGCAGATTCAGAGATGGAACTCACTGGGGGAAAAACAAATACAAATAGGCAACTGTTTACCGTAGATAAAGTGTGGCTTTTTCTCTTTCATCATTGACTAAAACCTCATGTTCTTCTCGGTGAGGGAGGCAGGAGCCGTAATGCGCTGTCAGAAAGACGTCTTTCAGCAGGCAGCACCTCTGGATGTTTATCTCCCTGCCATTGTGCTCCGGCGCTTTGAAATGTAAAGGGAAGACGCTGCTAATCACACTGTTGCTTAAAGATCAACAGCCTGGCGAGATGTACTTTGTCACGTTTTCTCTTTGGTCTCTCTTTTCCCGTAATGAAAACGGTGACATTCATTCAGGCTTGCGCGCCAGCACATGGCAGTGCGTTTTTAATGAATCACTCTTGCCCTTTCCCTGGGCTCTGACTCAGGGGTGCAGTCAGAGCCACCTCCAGAGCATGCTGATTGCCACCCCAGCCGAGGATCGAACTGCTGCTGGGGAAGCACATCTTAGTATCACATCTGGTTTCATCATACCGTTGAAGTCAGAGAGGATGTGAGATGTAACCAAAGGCTGAAAGGCAAAAATCTGATGTGGGATTTCTTATTAGTGGGAGAAGAGAGAATTTTAGGGGTATAAAAAGGGGGGAGTGTGGAATAAAGGAAAGAAATGCTTATCTGTGCAGAGAAATGAACTTCAATATATACGACACTTCCTCCTCACATTCTGGTCTAAGCCAGTAAATAACAAAGCAAAAAGGAGAAGTAGGCATAGAAAGCTGAAGTAGTAATTTACTGAAATGATGTGGCTGAAGGGAAAGGGAAGTCTTCACTTTAAGATGGGAATTTCTCATGTTTCTATTCTTCACTGTGAGATTAGCATAGAGGTCTTCACTTATGATTTCCACTATGTACAGCACATATGGAAAACACAGCAACTCAAAGTTGTACAAGGAAATGTAGGGAGACCGAGAGAAATCTAACTCCTCTACTAATGCCGTTTAAGTAGAGCAAACAAAGACAAGAGCAGAAATGTGAACCACCAATTCTTCCCCACCAAAGGCTCCAATGAATCGTATTACAGGGATGTATCCAAAGCAATAAGACAATTTTCATTTTTCACCTGCCTGATGGCCAAGGAAGGTATCATCAGTCGGCAGTGAGAAGTCTGGGATGTGCAGCAGACAATGCTGAGGAACTGAAGAAATGCAGCAGCAGCGTATGTGTCAGGCATTGAAACACCACACACACACACCCCCACCAGTTGTACTGGCATCCCCCAAGTCTTTTTTGCCCAGATCCAGTTCTCCACCAGGAGTAGATCCCAGTCTCGCAGACTAAAAGTGCTTAAGCGCTTCCTTGGAGCACAGTCAGGGGGAAGCAATGGCTCATGCAGAAGCCATGGTCCCTGTGCGGGTCTGCAGACAGCTTCAGGTTCCCAGCGAAGCCGTGGGTACTTCGAAGCACAGTGCTCGCAGTGAGAGCAGCCCACTAGCTGCTGAACTGATGGATGTGTGTCCCTGGCAAAGACCACTCACCAGCCCGTCCACAGCAATGCAAAATAGAGGGGTGAGCTCTCCTTGTGACAGTCAGGCTGCCTGTGTGCAGCTGACTCAAGAACGAGGGGCAGCACACTGCTAAGCATGCCACTTGCCTTCCGGGCCCCTTCCAACATGATAAATACTTATTTAGACAGTGCCCTGCAACGTGCGGTTGGATACGACCCATAAATCCTGGTGTTAAATCGGTAAAATAAAAATCCAGTGCTGCGTCAGCTCGGCCTTTGAGAAGGCAAAGCTGATAAATAGGGTTTGATTGGCTCTTTCTACACCGATGCCCCAGAGCAACACCCTCTGCACGAGTGTGATATTGCTGCAAGCTGACAGTACAAAGGACAGACGTGTACCCGTGCCAGCCATTGAGACGGCTGCCTGGATTAACCCTGATTTCCTTTCCTGACACTCCTTTCTTCTGCCGAGGAGGGAAACCAGGCGTAAGAGCAAGTCCCTTTGCCTGTCATGCTGAGAGTGTTGTGCTGGCAGCATAATTCAGTGTGTTAAGCTTGGTTCTCCCCTCCCCGGTCCCCTCTCTGCGGTGGTCTAACTCCGTGAGAGAGCAGAGGATTTACCTCATCTTACACAAGTGAGATGGATCAGGCTGCAACAGTCCAAACTCTCAGCTTGCTGTGAAAGGCAGACATCAGCTGCCTCCCGGCTCTCCTTGCATCCCCTGGGCTTTTTGTATCAATAACAGTTTCCTGGGATGTGGGTGCCAGGAGGGCATGTGGGACAGCATCTCACATGTGTCTCTTCAGATTTAGCCTAAATGCCTATGGGAGGAGTGCCACCAGAGCCGACAGCAGAGCAGCCAGCTCCCACCAGCCCACACCACTGTTGAGATGACAAGCAACAACACATAAAAATCTGATCTCTAATAAGGCAAGTTCCCTGCAAGGCAGGACGGAGCCTCTCCATTGAGATGGTATCTGCACCAGTCAAGGAGACACCCTGAATTCAGCAGCGGTGCAGCCTCTTTGGGGAAGGGAAAAGCAAGAGGCAATCCTGCTTTTCCCATTGCTTTTTGTCATATCCTAAGCAAGCCTGGCTCATGTCAACACCAGGAGTTGTACCTGTCCAAAAGGAGACTTAGATCCCAGAGGATGCTCCAGTCTTCCCTGCCAACAGTGTGCTTGCTCACAAACCATCACGAATCTGATATCAAAACAGAGAAGTACACTGCTTTTCTGCTGATCCCAGCTCACCACCAGCTGGCCCAGGGCTTGCAAGAAATCAGCCCTAGGAGGGAGGTCAGCTGTCTGGAGCTGAGCTGGAACAAGGGGAAAGATGTTGGCTGCTGGAGCCAACCCCCAACTGGAGCTGGCACCTCCAACACCCTTGGTGCCTCTGGGCATCCCTCTCAGGCAGGCAACCCCTAAGGCAAAGAGCAACAACACCATGTGCTGCAGCTCAGGGCTGCATCCCTCAGCTGTCTGGATGGGGGACTACTTTCCACCATCTCCAGTTGGCCTGAGGACACTGCTGCATCCCAGCAGAGGATGATCTCTATCATGTTTTCATCAGCCCTAAGTGACAGAGATGTGATTTTCCTGGGCACGAATTCACTGGAAATGTTGTGTAGGTCAGAAATAGGCACTCCTAAACCTGAGGACTGGTCCTGGTGCCTCTGTCCCAAAAAAAATTAAGTGCAGACTGATGATGGTTATAGCCACTGCAGACAGATCAGAAGATGGGACGGGAAACAATGTACTCACACTGATTGTGGGATCACAATGCAGAGCTAATAGCACAGGCCAGGCATCTGCATTTCAGTGTATACCACTTGGAAACAAAGATAAAGATGTAGGAACATTTCAGTTTTCATTGATTCACCATTCACTATGAGGGTGAGGGAATGAATATGTCCTACAGGCTCAGCCCAGCAAGCAGGGCTTTTTGCTCAACGCCTTCAGGGGGGAGGAGATAGAAGCAAGTTTGGAAGCAAGACAACATTTATAATGAAGAGGCAAAACATTTGTAATCATAAAATGGTTTTATTTTTGAAAACTATGTCCTCTTGGCTGACTGTTGGTAAAAGTCATCACAAGGGGGTAAATTCCAGTCTGCAAAAATTGCAGCCTGGTCTAAGATGCTGTGCAGTAGATTGGAGCAAAGCATTTATGGGAACAAATGTCTCTGCTAAATGAGGGGGCTGTGCAGGCAATGCTCTTGTTAAAGTATTGGCCTGTAAAAAGGCTCTCCCTTGCTATTTGTCCATCTATGATAATATTGCAGAAAAACTGTACAGATTACCCTCAAATAAGTAACCCTCTTATGCCAATATTCCTTTTTTTTTCAATAAAGAAAATGAGCTGCATCTCAAATCCAAACTTTTCTGAGTTTAAGAGCAGAATATTGGAGTTTTCTGAAAAATTTTCTCCCCTATTGCTGAAATTTCAGTTGAGAAAAAAAGCATCCTGTGCTACTTTCTCAAATATCTAAATTCTGAAGCATCAGCTGTTTCAGGGGGAAGACTAATAACTCCCTGGTTTTAACTTCCAATTCAATACATTTGTGAAAGGAATTATATGGCACCTCGTCCACTCACAGCAAGGGATTGAACATGATAACTGGTGAGGGCACCTCCACTCTCCTGCTTAATTCATGCATTGTTTTCTGTCTCAAAGGCAGGGAAAGGGAACAAGGTCTTTGCTTCAGTTGAAAGGGGAGGTCAGTTTTAAGTTTCAGTTGTCTCAGCTTGACTCTTGACTACTTGTGGCATTATCCCAGTCATTGCTAGAGAAGAGCTTCATATCTCTGCTCTGCCCTCAGGGTTTCTTCCTACCCTCACACAGCCCAAGCAGTCAGTAGCACTGTCCCCATTTTACAGAAGGCAAGAACAAGGTACTGGGGACAAGGACCCTTGTCAAAACCCACCAGCATGGTAGGAGCAGGCCAGGGGTGGAAAAAGCCTTTGGCTTCCTAACCATGTTCTGCTCCCGAAATGGTGGGTAGAACCC
>VWZY01006582.1:81117-108665 GCA_013399075.1 Chloroceryle aenea | reverse complement strand
TTTGATCCTTTTTTTTTTTTTTTTTTTTTTTATTAGGGCAGCAGCAGAGGAAAAAAATGGGACCCAGTCAAGCCCCAAGGGAAGGGAGGAAATAGCGGGAGCCAGCTCCAGAGCTCTCTCTCGTAAGCGCTCTCTTGCTCACTCGCTCTCACACACACACAGAGCCTCTTCCCACCCACACAGGAACAGAGAAAAGGCAGTGATCTGGTGGAGCTGGCATAGATGCAAGATCAGCCAGCCACCCACAACCCACAGCCCAACCCCAGGTGACTACAAAGTCTTCTTACCAGCCAAACGTATGTGAAGGAGCCCTGGGAATGTGCCATAATCTCTTTTTGAACAGCCAGGGATGCAGATTCTTCTGCTGGGGTTCTGAATTGAGGGAGAGACCCAAACACTCCTCTGTGCTGTGGATGGGGCCAAGTAGCTGTGCTCCCCACCTCCACTGCTCTGCCTCTTGCAAAGGGCTTATCCCTTCCTCACCTCTCTCTAGCCGCTGGCTCCTGATCAGGTTTCCATGTTACTTGGGGGGAGATGCTGACTTCTAATTAACCCCCTTGTACGCAAAACCAGAGAAAACCATCAGGCCCAGAGGAAGGCAAGGAGGCACCTTTGCATCATCAACACGGTCTTACATGAAAAATATATAAGGACTAGACATCAGCAATGAGGAAACAGGAGAGTACAAAGAACTACACTCAGCTGCCCAGCTTTGCAGCCCACATTATCTGGGTTGGACAAAAAAAAAAAAGCCTAAAACAAACCACTTCAAACTGCAAAGAGCTTTGGGAGCAGCCTGAAAAGCAGGCCTGTAGGGAGCAGCTTGGTGAGGGCGTATTGCTCTGACAGAGCACAGGGTGAGGCAAAAGCCCATGAAAAGCAAAGGGCAGGTCAAGTCTGGGAACAGCCCACACTTGTGTCCTGGCCACAGGAACAGTTTTACACTCCAGTTTGCAGCCTGACTCCAGAAGCCAGGGTGAAAGTTCTGTATGGAAAACTCAGGAGGAATCTTTGCTTTGCATTTTGCTCCAGAATATTGCTTCAGAGAAGACAACTGATGCCAGTCCACATGGAAGAGTCAGTCTGTTTTGAGCCTGGCATTCCTCACATCTTTGGGATTAGAGCTGGAAGACAAGGTGAAACACAATGAAAAAGGACATCCTCACCCCTTGAACAAGCGTCACACTCAGAATCACCTCTTTGACAGTCAAGGAGGACTTTGGCCAGTTCCCTGAAGTAGATTTGTTTGCTTACTGTTTTTCTTAAATGCCAGACTAACTTCTAATAAACGATTCCTACAACACACAGAAATCTCCTTTCTCCTTTCCACTAGAAAGGGTGGGAAGGAAGATGAGTGAAAGTATCTTATTGCTGATTTTGACTCCCCACACAGTGCTGCCTGAGCTTCAGAAATCGTTTCTATTTCTTGTGAGTCTCAATATCAGGAGGTTTTGTGGCAGCCCCAGCTCCCAGAGTCCTTTGATAATGTAGAGCTGTGGCTGCTCTCCTGTCTTCTCTAGCCCCTACTTCTTGCAAGAAAGCTGTTAAAATGTTAATGATGGAGTGAAAGCAGGAGGAAAAACTAATCTGTAGGGTCTTTTAAGAGCAGTTAAGGTCAGATTTCCTGGCCTCCATGCCTGGAGGTGCTCAGCACTATTCCCCAGTCAGGGCTGTTTTTCCAGGTGCTGGCAGGATGAGACCCCACAGCACTCTGGCTGCTTCCACAGCAAGAAGCAGGAGAGAATGTGAGCGAGGTTAGCCCAGGTCTGGAGGAAACTCCCCCTCCTGACTTCTTGACTAAGACATCCCTCCCGGAGCTGTCTCATCGATGCCAGTGTGTCAAAGCTGTAAGTGCGTGCAGAGGCTGCCGGCGGTCTCACCCTCAGCGGGGGACCCAGGGGCTGAGTGTTGGGGCGGTGGGGAGTTGAGTTTCATGGTTCTGGGTTGCATCACTGAAGCATCTCACAGCTCTGCCCCAGCATGGCTGGGCAAACCCTGGGCTTTTCCCAGGAGAGATGCGAGCCTCCTAAGCAATGAGCAAAACAGCTCCAGCCCCTGACCTCCGCTGTGGGCTGACTTTTAGACGGCTCAGAGCACAGACACCCCAGTGACTCATACTGCGAAAGTGGGGCGAGTTTAATTTTTAATTTTTTTTTTTTTAAGAGCGCTGCTTCATCACTCAATTACTTGAAGAGCTGCTCTAATTTGGCACCCAGTTGTTTCCCCAGCTGCCACTGGGTCTCATCTCTGCCGAGGGCAGCAGGAGCAGGCTGCCTGGGCACGGGAAGGGACACCCAAGGTTAGAGAAGGCCACCGGTGGTGCCCAGGCTGCCCAAGCGAACAGCACCCACAGAACAGCAGCACCAGAAATGCAGGTGTTAAAAGTATCATAGGGTCACAAGTGATTGTGGGATAATAAAAACTACTTCAGGAGCCAGTAATGGGAGGGAGATGTCCTGGCGGCAGGGGAGCATCCTGCCAAGGCTGGCCTGGCCACAGAAGCTCTCTGCAAGCTGTGGCCACAGCCGCCACCACTCGTTAATGAATGTGGTGTGACATTTATGGCTTTTTCCACTGCGGATTTTAAATCGCTTCACAGAGGTTGCTTAATAGCGTTGTCCCCTTCCCCTCTTCCTCTCTCTCCCCTCCCCCCGATTTAATATTAAAAAAAAAAAAGCACAAAAGAGAGACTTGCCTCCCATCACGTGAGAAGCCAGCGGCTGAGCCAGCAGCAGAGCGCAAGTCCCCGACCTCCGTCTCTGCCCTCTAACCCATACGAGCACTCCCTTTTTTCCAAGAAATCCAAGAACAGAAGCTGTACTACGACAGCTGGTTTTAAGTCAGCAAGGACTTTCGGCTGAAAAAGAGGAGGCTGGCTTTCAACAAGAAGCATTGATTAAAACTGCACTGCCTCCCGGGCTCTGAGAGTGCTGCGGGTGTTGTGGTGAGGGAAGCGGGTGCGTTGATCCCTGTTCTGGGAGGGAGGAACCCAGAAGCATGAAGAGGCTTTGGTGCACCTCCAGCCAAATATGTGTCTCCAGGCTCCTCTTTCACTCTTTCAACACAAGCATTTCCATATTCTGTCTCACGCATGGACGCATGCATGAGTTCATGCCTCAGCCTGCGCTGCTGTCACCAAACTGCTCCTCCAGCTGCACCCACAGGCAGGCAAGCAGGCTCCCCACCTACCCCTAAGCAGAGAGCAGCTCCTGCCCACACAGCCCCTCATCTGCCCTCCTGCCCCTGTCTTACCTCCTGAAGCCCGTTCAAGTTGGGACATACACAACTACAGTTCCAGCCAAGGGCAAAGAAGCAACACACTCATTTTGGAGAAAGCTCAACCATAGAATCATAGAAACATAGACTGTTTGGGGGTGGAAGGGACCTTTAAAGGTCATCTTGTGCAATCCCCCTGCAGTGAGCAGGGACATCATTAACTAGATCAGGTTGCTCAGAGCCCTATCCAACCTGACTTAGAATGTTTCCAGGGATGGGCCTTCTACCACCTCTCCTGGCAACCTGTTTCAGTGTCTCCCTGCCTTCATTGTAAAAACTTCTTCCTTATATCTACCCTAAACCTACCTTCTTTTAGTTTAAAACCTACCACAACAGGCTGTGTACAGTGCAGAAAGAGATGCCAGTGGAAGGACAAGCTGCAGCAGAAAGGCAGAGGACCTTCCTGCCCCTTTCTAATCTAATTCTTGGACTAGACTCTGTGAGTCTTTTTAGCATGTCCTCACAGTATGTAAACTGACTTCATGGTACATGGAGTTCTTCTTCTTCTTGGTGCAAAAATCAGGATTACTCAAGGCACTCACATGCATATATGCACTCACACATGCATGTATACATGTACATATGCAGTGGCACTGCCTGTGTCAGGCTCTCCAAAGCCATTCCCACAAGTTTGCTCTACCAGGCTGGACCTTTCTGCCTCTTGTTGCCAGAACATTGTTGAACCAGCTGGCATCCCCCAGGCAGCAGACTGGCAATTGCATCCCAGCCACAGAGCTCTCCAGGAGCTCCAGGTGAACCTCCTGCAGTCCTGGATTCAGGCCACTGCATCTGCAGGTGATGAGGCCTGAGACTCAGTACTTTGCTTGGACATGCTCACAGCAGCTCCTGCTCAAAGGCATTTGTGCTCCCCATCAGCTGGCATCTCCTGATTGAAGGTGGCATCCTGCCAGAGGGCAGAAGACACAAAGCCATGCCGATGGGGCTAGGTCACTCTCCACCAAATCAGGCAAGACAGTCCCAGCCAGATGGAACCAGGAGAAAGCACTACCAAGTTGTTGGCCAACTTAGGATGTGATGTTGGCTTCACAGGAAGCTACTTGGCTGCCTCTCCCTGAATCAAGATTCAATGATGCCAAGAGACAGGCACAGTGGGGAAACTGAAAGCAAAAAATGGCAGAGTGGATGGCAACTCAACATTAATTCATTTTTACCATATGTCTGACTATTCATTACACTCTACCATTCTGTTCTACAAGACTCCTGGGGGTCTTCTGTGCCATTTTATGGCTAGCAGGGTTCCTCTTCGCTTGCAGCACCACGTTACCACCCGCCCAGGATAATGGTTCACAAGGTCCTGCAGCAGAAGCAGCCCCATCCCAGGCACGGGCAGCTATGGGCAGAGCTCTGTCACTCACAGCCCATCCCCAGAACACCACGGGCCTGGCCAGGTTGCCTGGCAGAGGTCTCTGTCCCCCGGGAGCATGCACGGATGGGTGACACCTGCTACAAACAGACTCTGGCACATGTCAAGAACCCCCCACTGAGAAGCAAAGAGTTTTTTTATGGATTTGCAAATTATTCTGTATTTCTCTGCGGTCTCCCTCCAGAGTGTGTTCCTGGCACAGGACCAAGCCCCAGCTCCAGCAGCAAGTGTGACTCATCCTGGCAGGCAGCAGTCCAGGAGGGGGAGGATTGCCCAGGCTGGGAAGCGAACACTACGTCTTTTCCATGTATGCTGTCTACACTGGCAGCAGCAGCTGTTTCTCCTTGTAGGTGGGAGGGTCAAATTAGCAGCCCCCTTGCCTAGATTCAGCTGTCCAGTCCCCCATATGCCAGCATGGCTTCTCACCCTCACTCTCATCACACACATGAAGCAGCAGTGAACTGCCTGCTCAGCTGCCTGCACTCTGCCTTCTATGCTTCCCAGGCTGAGCTTCTGTCCTGAGTCTGAGCAGACCCCTGCCTTCTTTAGGCAGCGAGACCCTGGACCAACTCTTCATGGATCATCTCAGTGACTTCAAGGGGAATCAGAAGGCATTCTTCATGGGGAGGTGCAGAGGTCTCCTTGGACGTCAGTAACAAAGGTACAACATCAGGTACTGTAATAATAAAATTGCTTTATTAATAAGATAAAGTAAGAGGAGAAATAGAGATATAAAGTAATTCTTATGTCCCTTCAGATGCTGGAAACCCAACTTACATGCAGCATTGGATGGCCTCCAGATGAATAACCACAGCACAGACCGCAGGTCCCATCATTGAGCGGTTGGGTCTCCCTCCTATACCATGGTGCCTTTAATCCGGTGTGACAAACAAAATCATGTATCTTCTTCTGACAGGTAGGGATGTTCTCTCTTTCATGATGCCTGCCAGAGTGCAACACCAATGGCACAAGCATATTCCCTTATGCTGATGCATACATGGGGCTGCAGCCTCTCCAGTACAGGGCTCAGTAGAGAAGACATGGCTCACCCAGTGTCACTAGCTTCTCAAACATAGTATCTTCCACAAGGCTTCCAACAGGGAGAAGAAACTTACTTTTTCTTTCTGCCAGACATGTTTTTTTGCTCTAAGTTTTTGTGCCTGCTAGTAAACACACACCAAAGCCCAGTCAGTGGAGTTGCTGTCATTTCTTTCCCCAAGGGGACATACAATTAAAATCAGTGTTGCTCTGCATAAAACACAGGTGAAAACTTTGCTTTTACAGTTTTATTTCATCTCTTAAATTAGACCACCTAAATCCTCTTTATTTTCTCTATGTAATATCAATGCTAAAAAATTGCTTCAATGTGCTATTTTTCTTTTAAGGGGTGCCAGATGGACACACTTGCAGAAGGACTAACATGGGCTCAGTACAGCAGTGACCTGTGAAACACAGGTACACACGTTCCCTGGAGCACCCTAGGGATACTAAGATGGCGTCTGATGAGAATGACCAGTCACTGACAACTGTATGAAGACAATCAGGGCTTCCTGCATCTGCTTCCTTTGCCATCAGAAATAAAACACAGCTCCCCTCAGTCTGACAGTCCTAGGACCTGGAGGGAAGCACTCCAGCAGCTATGTGGTGGAAGTCCAGAGGCTGCATAGGGATAACTGACTCCCAGTCCTATGGTTGCAAGCCATTCAAAACTCAAATGAAAGCACACGTGCTCAAGTGAATAACTGATGCCTTTGGTGTTTGTCCATCCCTAAGGCCACTTGGTAACCCACTCCTGGAAGAATTCTCATATCGTGCTGAAGCGCCTGGTCCCTAATATCTGCACTCCTTCACAGCCAGTTTTCCAAACAGTCAGTGTTTGGCTGCAGACTGTTTTCATTCGAGATCCCCATTCTGTGCCAAACCAGGAACTGGAGCAGGATTGAGGGAAGAAAAATATTTTAAGAAGAGTATTTATATCATGCACTCCGGTGCAGTATTCTGTGGCACTAGGACAATTTCCAGCAAAGGGGGGAAAGGCTGCAGATATTCCCTCTAGTTTACCTGAGAACCCAGAGGCAGATTTCCCCTTGTGCTGTGTGTGATTTTCACAATATTGCCTCCACACAGCAAATGCTTTTTCTTCTGTGGGAAAGGAAGTGTCCCTGTTGGATGCTTCAGGAACCTGACTTTATTTTCTTCCTGCTTGTTTGTGTTTTTTTGGTTTGTTTGGTGGGGTTTCTTTTGCATTAATCTCCCGTGTAGTTCCTTGTGGCTCCATGCCTCACAATGTCAGGCAACCCTTTCGGCAGCACGCCAGCAGTAGGAACCAGCAGCAGGAACCAGCAGCGCTTCCTGACAGCCAGGAAATCACCCCTGCAGCTTGTGGGGCTGGGAGGCAAGCGGCTGCCTGAAGCCAGTCACGGGTCTCCCCACCCTTCCTGCCGAGGGGATGAGAGTTGCTGTTATGCCCAGGACCAGGATATACTCACCCAGCATTCTCTCTTTTCCATTTCACAGAATGGTCATCAGCAGCCTGCAACCATCTCACGTTTATTTAATTTAATGAGTTTCACTGAGAGGCACTGCAAAAATTCCACATCAAAATTGGTATTTGCGTTCATATTGGCACATATCCTAGGAAACCTGAAATCGTTTATGTTGCTTTATTGGCTGCCTGCTATAGCTAATTAACAACATGAATTAGCATGGAATGATCCAAAATTCAATTTTTTTTTTTTGAATTTTCAAGCTTTTAGCCCTGAGGTTAGAAGATACCAAATCACATACAGAGCACAACGTGTATGATACATAGCATACAACACGTGTGTGTGCAATGCACATACAAACCTAAGCAATCAGAGATAAGAACTCACTGACATTAATCCGCTTCAAATCATTGTTCAAACTACTTGAGAGACAAACACATATTCAGTGACCTTGAAGAGCACGCGGTTCCTCTGCTGACACTACATAGAAGGCTACTGAAATAAAGGATGACTAAATTCTTAACAAAGAGACATGCAAAAAGGGTGGGTTAGAGAGGTACCTAGATGAATCCAGATAGCCACCAAGAATATAGGAAAGGATCACATCACTTACTTCTTTCAGTGGAGTAAGAGTAGTAAGACTAAGTAACAAAAATCTGAGCAAGGCTTTCATGAAAGGTTTGTTCCCGAGGAAGACTCCTGCTCCAGGAGGAGCTATTGCAGAGCATCCCTGAAGCCAGACAGGGGATCTAGAGGGCAATATCACAGGTATAAGCAAACGAAGCTCATGCCAGCAAAGAGTCACCAGTGGGAAGCAAAGCGCCTAAGGGAGGGCCAGGACAGTGAAGAACGTGGTGACCAGCATGATACAGTTCTGGGACAGGCTATGTATTAAAAATGTCTCTGTGAGCTCCTTGGAAACGACCGCGAACTGAAAGCATCAAAGAAATAAAGCTGTTGCCAGCTGGAGGAACAATAGGCAAGCCGGAGCTATCTTTAGCTCACAGGATTACATTCAAATTGCAAATGCAAAGGCCGCTCTGGAAGAAAAAGCCTTCACGCACTACCGAGTGACAGCGTCAGTGAGCAGCACAGCCCAGCACCGGCGAGCATCCACAGCCCCTTTGTAATCCCCAGTCACACCCTTACCTGAAGAGAGGGTAAAAGGAGAACCAGAGGGGAGGAGGAACCTTTAGGAGAGACTGCAGCTCTCCCAAAAGACCAAATTTTTCCCTGGGAGGGATGCTGCTGGGAGGGGGCTGTGCCTCAGCGACAGCCCCCCAGACTCCAGCAGTAATGGCCATCCAGCTGCAGCCACTCAGACCTCAGCATGGGCCAATTCTTCCTGCTTCTCATTCAGGGAGTGGGGAGCAGGCGGCAGCTGGATGTACGAGTAGTCAGCACAGCCTCTGCAAAATCAAAGGACTTATCATGGCTTCAGGACAGCAGCGTGTGGCCCAGTTCACATGTGATTCTGAGTTTGATGAGAGATGATAAAAATTGACCCAGTGTATCATTTTCCTCTCATACCTTCAGGCTGGGTGGTAGCTCCTTCCTCTTCAGTCTGTAGGCAGTGGCTCTGAAGCCCTGGCCCACTGATGGCTCCTGAGGGTCCCTCACACCACAGCAGAGGAAAGCAAGTCCTCAGCAGCAGTTTGCAGGCTCTGCCCCTTCACCAGAAAATCTGTACAAACTGGGAATTAATAAACAGTCCAGTATAGCTCTGTGGCAACCAGGACATAGAGGAGGGCTGTGGGGAACACATCCTTGCTGCCATCCTCTGAAAGTGGGTGTTGACGTGCAAGGCTAAGACAGATTTGCTGGTTTAGGTTGCATTTAAAGGACAAATTGTCTTGCCTTATAGATACTTCAAGATGTCTTAAAAACATTGTCTTACTTTAAGATGTTAGCTAGAATTTGCGAGCTCAGTAGATCACAACTTCCTTAGGTCTGATAGCACACATCAGACTGGCTAACCACAGGGTAGAGCTGCACCATGTCCTCCAGATAGCTGAGCTCCTGCTGCTCTCAGATGCCAGCTTGGCCTATAATCCTGCCATGGAACATAGGGGACTGTCCCAGCAGACCTTTTAGGGGCCACTGTGACTATGCTGCTACCTGACTTGATTCATTTAAATGTGTTACCTTGAGAGAGGATCCCTGAAATAGCCCAGTGTTGCTTTTCAAGGTTCTTGGTATGTGTGTGGGGTAGTGACCTTTAAAGAATAGTTAAGAGTAGAAGATTTGCGGGGAAAACATAAGAAGTTGAGCAATAACTGCATAAGAAATTGAGCCAAAGTTTGACTTTCTCATGTACTTGTGTTATAAAACAGTTGTAGGTAAGTTATATTGGTCTCTCTTCCCAAGTAGTAAGTATAGGATGACAGGAAATGGTCTCAAGTCGTGCAAGGGAAGGCTTAGGTCAGACATTAGGAAAAATGTCTTCACTGAAAGGGTTGTCAAGCACTGGAACAGGCTGTCCAGGGAAGTGGTTGAATCACCATCCCTGGAGGTATTTAAAGACATGTAGATGTGACACTTAAGGACATGGCTTAGGAATGGACTTGGCAGTGTTAAGCTTTTGGTTGGACTCTATGATCTTAAAGGTCCTTTCCAATATAAATGATTCAATGGTTCCATGATTCTATGATTCCTAGCCATCCCCAGTGACATGGAGAGCTGGGTAGTAGTGACTGAACCTTCAGACCTGCAGACGGCATGACCAGCCCCCTGCTCACACAGTGACTCGCACTCAAGAGGTGCTGGGGTACTGTGGCCCCAAATAAAGAGGCCTTGAATCTGACTCCTGTGGTACCAAACTGGAAAAAAAGAAAACCAAAACAAACTGCAAGTTAGTGATCACAGGCATGGCAGAGAGAACAAGGGAGGCTGATGCCTGATAACTTGCTTAATGAATCGCAGGCTTCTGAGCTGGTTCGTTTGGCTGGGTAAATCCAAAAAACACCTCACACCCAAGCACTAGGAAATCGGTTTAATAGTCTCAATGCCCATAATGAAACACCACTGAGGAGCAGAGGTCCCAGCTCTCACCTTCATGGGCAGTTTTCATGCTATAAAAAACCCAACTTTTCTCTGATTACACCAAGTGTTTTGAGGTGTTGTTTTAGAGTCACAACAGTGGTTTTTAATGACAGTGTAAATGACAGTCGCAGAAGATCAAGCGTGCAGCCATCCAGCCAGGGCTATGTGCAAAGCCTGCCAGCAGTGCAGTAATTTTTAACTCTGTGCTGCAGTCATCTGCGTTTTTATGTTTGTTATTTTGTTTTTAAGCAGCCGCTTAGTGGTATCTGGAGGGCATTTGCTACTCTAATACTCAGCCTGAATGTGCATGAAAGGAAGGCCTTGAACAAGTGGCTGAGTTCTTTTAGGAAGAAAAAAGGAAAAAAAAAAGAAGAAAAAAACCCCACCAAATGGAATTCCTGCTGGCTCTTGCAGCACGGGAACCAGGGAGGAAGTCAGGGAAAGCTGCACCTCTCCTCCAGCCCTGCTTGCCAAAGGAGGGAAGTGATGTGAGGAAAGCCCCTCTGCAGCCGGGCAAGCTGCAGCTGCAGCAGCATCCGTCTGACACTGCCAAGGCAGACGTGCCAGTGCGCAGGGGGTTAATGGTGAAGTTATAACTTTAGCTGTTAAAATTCATGAGGTGTAAAATACAAATTGCACCTGGTGGATGAGCTGTCTATAAAGTTTATATATTACTTTCCCCACCCTGCTCTGGTTCAAACCACAGTTGGCACAAGCTAATTAGGGCTCAACAAAGGGGGAAGCACAGCCTTGGTGGGGTGGCACAGGTTAGGCAGGGGGTCAGACAGGACCCATGCAGACAGTGTTTATAGATGTTTGGCTACAGGAAGCTGGGGGAAATCCATGTCCTATGCATGCATGAGCAATCACAAATCAAAATTAATCGTTTACTCTCATTTCTGCCTCTTTCCAAACTTCTCAATTTGAAAGGTATGAAGCACTGCCTTTGAAGTTTATGCTCTTTTGTTTGATTATTCCCACAGCTCTATTTAAGTAATTTTCCTATTAAAAAAACATCAACAAAACATTTTAAAATTATTCCCACAACAATAAAGGTTTTGCCCTTTATTTTTTTACAGCAAAATCCAATCTGTTTTTTATGCTCACCATACGACTTCACATACAAACACCTTTCAGAACCAAGCTTTTTGCATTGGTGGTCATATTGTTCCCTTCTCCTCAGTACCTCTACCTTTACCATCCTAGGGAGAAGGGGGGTAAGGGAAAAAAGGGAAGGTACTGACATCCATATGAGAGCACGATACCCATCCTAGGGGTTTCCCCATGCCCTAGGTGACCCTATGCATTTTCATCCAGTATTCATTCCCTGAGAGGATTTTACTTACATAATTCTTTCCCCACCCAAGAAAGACTCAGGGATCAGAGATTCAGTACAAAAAAAAATATGTAAATATCCAGAGATAGGAGAATGAGCTTCAGCTTATGCATATCTGACTGAATTGAACACAAACAATGATTGAGAATAGGATGGGCTGGATGAGGAAATTTAAATATTTATCCTAAACGCTCTTTCTTTGCATTTCTTGAAATAAATTACTCCCAGCAATTTCAGACAGAGATTGTTGATTAATTCCAGCAAAGGCAGAGAGCCGGGAAAAATTACTGTACGTCGTCTATTTCTGAGTTTCAGATGGCACTTTTCATTTTCCTTTGTAGTCTTTGTGATTGGGCTTTTTGACTCCAGGGTGATTTGTAGGCGGTTTGCAGAGGAGTTTGCTGCTCACGTCATATGTACAGATATAGATAGCAAAGCACCGTCACACGTACTGTATGAGTAGGAGCATTTTTCATCCAGGGAACTGGAAACACAGGCTATAACCTGGGCAGAAGATACTGGGGTGAGCAGCAGAGCTGCCCTGAAGAGCTGTCTGCTGAGAGGGCTCCATGATAGGGCTGCTTGCACCCCAATCCCTCTCAGCCACCAGCAAAAGCAGTGAGCACCGGGAGAAGTTGAAACCAGGATGCTGTTACAGCTGGTTGAGCCACGGCTGACAGAAATGCCCCGGGGCTGCTGGCAATCGGACATAAATTAGAGCAGTTGTGAAGCTGCTTTAGTTTATACCCGGGCATTGGTCCAGCCCCAGCTGCCTCAGCGGCAGAGGAAGGTCTTAAAGCAGCCTGTCCTTCCTCACACGCTTGGCCTAGCGCCGTGCACAGGCTGCCTGAGTGAAGGGGCCCCCCCATCCCACAGGAGTGTTACTTCTCCTTCGGCTGAAACAGGTCCGCTTGTGCTATGGTAGCAAACCACCGACTGGTTGCGCTGGTTCATCAAGGGCTTTAAGGAGGCTGCAGCAGTTACCCTGGTCTAAGCTATAGGGGATGTCCCAAGTAAGGTGCTGTAATTCACTCACTGTGAATCTGGTGGGCTAAACTGCCCTCACAGCTACAGGAAAGAAGTGTTTTGTAATTGTTTTCCAGCCCCAGGAGTCGGAGTTGAGTTTTGCATGCCCTCTGAAACTCCATGAGCAGCTGTGCTGAGATGCATATAATGAAATACTGCAATGACTTAAAAAATGCTGCCATGTGCGCTAATCCCTCTGAAACCACAAGAAAGTCTGAGCTGAGGTCTCACTTGGCCGCTCCTTCTGTGCCCCGTGACCACTTGCTCCCTGTCCCGAGCACATGTCGGTGCAGCCGCAGAGCAGCAGCTGTGCTGTGGTACGCCTGGCAGAGGCAGCTCTGAAAGCAGCTCCCTGGCACAGCCGGCATGAGCGGTCCTGCTCCCTTTGCGAAGGGATTTTCTCACATGTCAGCTCAAACCACCCCCTGCATCGCCTGAGGCAGGACCCCCGACTGCAGCCGTGTTGGCCGTGAACACCAAGCAGCAACTTTGAAAGCAGCCAGAAGACACAGCAGAAAGTAAGTTCCTGTCCCTGAAGCCCTTCTGCCCTGGGAGACACCTTGCAGCCCAGCTGCTGTGACAGCACACAGGGGCTCACACAGACTGGGCAGCTCTTGCCACTGCTTTAAGCAGTGCATGAAGGGCCAGGGTCCAGGTGAGAGGGTCACCACACTAACAGTGCTACAAGGTTTCACTTCTGCCACTCTCCTTAGGATTTGGCCAAGGCCATGGGGTCATGGCTGAGGCCCAGAGGGTTCATGTGCCTCCTACAAGAGAGATGAGCTGGATGCTGAATTTCACTACCATGAGATCTGGGGCTCCAACAGAAAGCACCAGAGGGACTCTGCAAATTCAGGAAACCATTGCATACAAGACACACAGGCAACAGAGCAGGTACATTTTGCTGGCAGCACTGCTGGCCTGCTTGTAGGTAAGCGGTAGCACATACCATAACTGACCCGGAGGATGGCTGAAAGGTAAACAGAGCTCCTTCCTTTTCTCCATCATCACTGGGATTCAATGAAAGATGCACTGCCATTTGCAGCCAAGGCTTTGCAGGAAGTGCCGCTGCATGCAGGGGGCTGCAGGCAGTAACAGAATGCATGGTGACACAGATAAAATCATGTCCCAATAGCTGAGACTTTGCAGTGTGAAACAGAATTCCCATGCTCCCATGAAACATTACTGCCTCTTCAGTGAATGTCTCACTGGTTTCTCCTTTTAAAGGCATTTCTAATCTTTCCCTCTGATCTAGTTTTCTCTCCTGTAATCAGTGAGAGTGAGACCCCGGGGTTTTCTGCTAATCTAGTCAGAGACTTCTCTATATCTGTGGCTATCCTGTGAGGTGTGGAAGTCCACTCTGCCCTCTTACACCAAACACTGCCCAGTAGTCAGTGATTCCTTGCAAAGTTGCCTACAGCACTTAGCAGAAGGAAAGATTTTATTTTGGCCAGAGCTTTGAACCACTGTAGTAACATTAGCAGCACACTAGGGCCAGTGTTACTCTCCTCATTCTTCAGTTGTCCTGGTCCTATTAATAAACAGCTGGATAGATCAAAGAGGTAATGAAAACATCCCCACAGTCTATGCCAGCACCATCGCTTGACAACAGGCAGCACTAACATATAATAAGCCAGTCTTTCCAGCCCCTGACACCACTCAAAAGCCTAGGACTACCTTCATACACCGATGCTATGCATGGAGGTAGCCAACATGGACAGCCCGCTATCAGCATGGTCTGAGCTCTTCTGCCTTCCTCACAGCCAGCTGCATCTCACCCCAGACTCACAGCCATTGCCTTCTCCAGCAGAACAAGCATTAGACACCAACCATTAGGAAATTAAAGCATAAGAAAGCCCTCCCTCCCAAATCTCTATAAGGGGAGCTGTGTCTACAGCAGCTGTCTGGTTAATAGATCAGAAAGGAAGATCTACTTTTCTGGCCAGGGCAACTTTTATTTCCACATCAGGACAAGACCATGCTAGCTGTGGCTATGGGGTAGCAGGCAGTGGGTGCGAGGCACGTCTGGGCTCCAGTGCCACATGAGCTCAGGTGAGTGGCATCAAGTACAGCCTTTTGAGAAAGCATCTCTGTTTGCCAAGGCTGTCAGAGCCAGCAGCCAGTGGAGAAGGTGCCCAGCACGGCTGGTGAGCCAGCAGCCACTGCATCCCCATCGGCGTTCTTTGCATATCCAGTGCCAGTAAGGCTTAGTACTGTTAGCACTGGGACTTAAGAGAAACAAGAGACTATTAAACCGCTAGCAGAGCCTGGGGGGAAAGAGACTTGCTGGTTCAAGATACACAGAGGGATTTTAAAACCCAGGCTTAGAAATAAAAAGCAAAAAGAGGTTGCTCGGAGGCAGCGCTTTTCAAGAAACCTGCAATGTAGTGACCACCTGAGGTTAATCCAGGCAGAGTGGGTGGCAGGCATAAGGAGTTACTTGATTGCGGGGGATGGACCAGCTGAATAAGGGATTTATTTGTGAGAAGGGCAGAAAAGGAGGGTTCGAGGAGTAAGTAACTTGGTGGTGAGTCTTTTCACAGCAAGTGATTAACCACAGTTTCTAATGAGAGGAGGGAGACTAAAGCTGACTGCTTTTTTTAAAGCCATTTTGATAACATTCGCCCTGATGTAATAAGCTATTTGTTTGTGCCTACTGGCAGGGACAGCAAGTTGCTAGTGAACATAATCCTCTAGACCCAGGGCCGTCAGCTCGTTTAAAAATGTCAGCAACAGCATCCAAAAGGTCCCAGGCCCCATCACAACAACCATTCCAAGTGCTATTTAAATGCCTCGCACTCTTTTGTGCTCTTTCACTCTCTTTCTGCCCTTTCTTTACCCTTTTTTTCTCCTTCCCCAAGCAGTGGTGGGGCTGCTTCTCAGTGCTGTGCCTCTGGGTTGGCTGGGAGGCTCAGGGCGGGCTGGCCCACAGCCGGGGATCCCCGGATGACCTTCAGATTTCGTCCCTGCCAGTTCACTGAGCTGCCCTCTTTGATAAGCGTCACTGCTGGCAAAAGCAGGCAGATTATTGATGGGGGAGCACAAGGTGGGGCAGAGGGCTGGGGAGGAGGTGGGAGGGTGAGGCAGATCAGCCCGCTTGCCGTGGATATTTGAGGAGGCTTGCCTGCTCCTTTGCGATGAGGGGTACTTCTGGGAATCTGTGCTTCTCTGATAATTTTGATGAGTAAACACACTTTCTTAAAATAGCATGAAAACATCACAAACAACGCAATTAAACGCAACCCGAGGAACAGGCTGAAAAGAACACTGAACTTGCAGCCCCAGCCAAGCCCTTTCTACCAGGAACACAATGCTCCTTTAAAGCCACAGATTCACAAATAAACACCACTTTTTTATAAACTCCACTTGCTGCTTCAATGCCAAATCTTTCCTTTTACAAAGGTATTCAAGATCACCCACAGACTCAAAAATCCCAAAGCCCCACCTGGTTTCTCAGCGTGTCAGAGCCACTATTGTCACGGTGCATACAGAGAACCAGGCATCATGGAGAGCTGCTGGTGGGACAGGGGTGCTTGGGCCAAATCACTGGCAAGCAGAGGGACCATTTTTATCCCTTTCTCAGGGGTACAGATGACAAGGCTGCTTGTGTCTTACCTGAAATGCTGATGCTGGGTCAAGTCACAGGCTGGGTGTCTCTGGTGTGTGTTGTCACTGGGAGTGGCAGTAGATTATTTTTATTAATTATTATTTATAGTACTGTCATTCCTTCTACAGCAGTTTCTGCAGCACTCACCTCTGAGTATGTGCCATTTCTGGTCTTTATGTGAAAAGGGGCTCAGTTTTCTTCTCTGAATTTTGCTACTTGGATTCTCTGTTGCAAAACAGAAACTCAAGTGGTTGTGCCTCTCAGTTAAAAATCTGCTAAAGGCATGCAAAATACACCATGCCTCTATCAGTACACTTGAATACACAGTGCCTGATTTGCCTGGAGAGTTTGCACATACACTCACACATAATCTCTACCTCTGTAAAGAATTGCCCATAGGTCCCACTCTTGCTCTAGCTCTCTGATAATTCCTGGTATACCCCTCCCTTCTCCAAGGGTTCTCCCTTTTTTTGTCTTAATCCCTCTACATTTTATTCCCTGTCGTGTTGGGATGAAGGATCACTTCATTTAAGAGTGCTTCTAGCTTCCCAGCACTGGTGGATCCCAAATCTGCAGGACCTCCATGAAAAAGCATGACTGCAAAATGACCTGCTGAGTGCCAACGTGCAAGCTGACTGAACGTGCCCCCCAGGCTCAAGTCAGGGCAGTAAGCAGGAGATTTTTTGCTTTTAAAGGCAGTTTGGTCTAAAAAATTGATTCAGATATAATGTTGTTTAATCCCGTGGCTATGGCCAAAGAGAACAGTGCAGCGGATGCCTTGCCAGGCAAGAGAGCTCGTGGGGGAATTACCAATGTCACTCAGCACCGGCAGTCTGGATATAAATAGGCCTGCCCGACAGCTGCTGGGTCTCTACCCTTTTTTCCTTGCATGAACTTGTGGTTCCTGTTGAAGCTGCAGGATTACTTGAGGTCTGGCTGGAAAGGAGCAGATGTTCTGCAAATGACACCGAAAGCCCCACGCCGTGCAGCAGCACAGACCTCCCAGGGCTCCCCCCTTGCACGCGCCAGCTAGCAGGCAGGGTTTGCAATAGGCTTTCCACTCCTGAGGAAAAAAATTCCCACAACAAATTCTCATTAACAAATTCCCACTCCTATGGTTATTTTTAAAATGAGGCGGAAAAACCAGGCTGAAGTTACATGTCTATCCATACAGCTGTGGAGAGTAACATTGTAAAATAACAAGCAAGAACGTTTCTCTGGCTATTTCTCCCTCCCTTTCAGCAGAAGATCCTCACTTCAAAGGAAAAATTTAAGCCTCCCCCTACCTTCTTGCATTATTTTTTTTCCCCTGAAAATCTTTTTCCTCCACACTTCCAAAGCATTGCCCAGTTAATTACTTCTAGACAGCATCTAACAGCACGGCTGAGCATACCTTCTTGCATTATTGTGGCTCACATGCTGGTGGCTTTTTAAAAAAAATTACTTTTTAATCAGCTGAATGAGCACAGGGGCAAAGCCTATTGAACTCGAGCATAAGCAGAGAGCCCAGAGCAGCACCAAGAGCAGAGAACAGCTGCAGTCTGCTCGGCCTGGCCCATGGCAGGAGCCTTCTCCCAAGCAGATCCCTGGGGAAAAACAGGCAGGGCGCTACCGGGTGCCCACCACCAACAATCCGGGGCTGCTCATCAGGCAGGTGAAATGGTTTGTAAAACATTACTGCTTTCTCTCTTTCCCACTCTCTCCTCTTTAAAGCCCCATTTTTCAAGCTGAGTGGTTCCAATGACAGTAATTTTCATATGTTCCCCCTCCTCCACCAGTGCAAGTAAACGTGCAGCAAAGCTTCATCTCTGCCTACAAGAAAAAAAACACGAAGAAAAAGTTGCACTTTCCCTCCAATGTCATTATTCCTTTTTCACTGCAAACATTTTGGGACTAACCTCTCTTTTACACTCTGTACAGCGTTAAACAGCGAGATCATCAGTATGCTCTCTATCTCCTACCACAGTCTGAGTAACAAGGAATAATAGTGATTCCCACTCCATTTTCTGGTCCTGTTTCTGAGTGGTCCTGTTTCCGAGTAGGTTGGACGCAGGCTTCTCCATAGCACATAGTTCTTTGTTCCTACCTTTCCCTGAGGTCTCTAACAATAAGAACCTTTAATATCACCTTGCTACACACTTCAAGTGCCTCTTCTTCTAACCAGAACCTGCCATCAGGAGCCACCTCCTGCCTCTATACCTGTCTTGTTCCTGTTACAGAGCTTTGAGGGGTTTAAATTACTTGACTGTATACTGTTAAGGCACAGTTTACCATATTTGACAGTTAGCAACATGCCTCTCACACAGAAAATGCCTCAAAGCCCCATACAATTGTACTTACACATTGCATCTTCCTTGATCTGATCAGTGAAATAATAAAATTTACTACAACAGGTTAGTAGGAATTCTATATTTGGGGTGAATACTGTGAATTCTTTAGCAAAGTAATTGCCTGTTCCTTGTTAAAATTTCAACACTCCGAAAATGTTGACCGGCGTATGGATTGAAAATCACCAGTTTGTGAAGACATTGTCATACTTTGCTCTTCTCAAAATTTCAATAAACTTTTATGTCAGCCTCAGAAAAAAAATGCAGCCAGCTCTTCTGATCACCAGTGAATCACCTGGCCCACACATCAAGCATCACCTCCTCCAGGGTGGAATTCAGCATGAGACGTTATGCAAAATTAATTAGTATTGCAAAGGCTAATTAAAAGCACTTCCTAGGGCAATTAGGCTGCTTCTGCCTTTCCTTTTTTTTAGGTTTGTTTGGTTTGTTGTTGATTTTTCTTTTTTCCGTAAAGAGAGGAGGATGAGATTTCTCCAAGACTGACCAATACAAAGAAAACCTTTGACTTTTGTTAAAGATTTGTACCAGCTACTGTGATCTCCACCTGACAGATGATAACTATCCCAAAAGCCATAGCTATTTTACTCCAAGAACTATCTGTGATCTTTCCTGTGTTTCTTACACTAGCTGGGCGTGATAATACCAAGTCTTGGACCTCCAGTTTGAGAAATTGCTCATATTGTCTGCAAGTGTCACAATCACATTATCTTCCATAATTGGCGGTGTACAGAGGAACTTCTTGGGGCCCTTCTAGCTCGCCACGGTCTGTCCCTTCTGCTTTGGCCATGCTTGATGCTGTATAGAGAGTACAAATGTGGCTTGATTGGATTAAGGCCTTTATTTCTGTGAGGTCTGCTACTATTCACTGAGGTTTAATTAAATTTGTGACCTCCAAGTGGTCAGGGAATGTGTGTCAAGTCAGGCACATAAGAAAACTGATTCATTCTGCAAAAGCTTTGGAGGTGGACAATGCCATTTGAATCTTTCATGATACCGATACCAAGAAAAGGGCCACAGCGGCATCAAGTATTATGCTTTTTCTGAGCCTCTGGGACAAAGGTTTGAGCTGGGAAGGTTCAGGAGTTCAGGTGAAGGCAAGTTTCTCTTTATTCCTCTCTAGTTCCTGCTGCTTAGTTGGTCTGGTTACACCAGGACAGTGAAACCCTTCCTGAGATTTTGCATCCCCTGGCAAAACCTGTGGAGTGTTTAGCACTGGAGGGCTTGGTACAGCTTTTCCCTTCCCTCCCTTCTCAACCCTCAGACACTGACCATAACAATCTCAGGGCAACTACCCCCTCACCCACTCTCATCTTCATCTCCTGCCTGCCCATGGGCTCTGCCCAGTTCCAACACTTTGTGGAGAGAAAAAGCAGCAGCATGGGGCACTCTCCATGCAGATAAGGTCTCCCTATTTCTGGAGGCAGACTCATAACAGAGTCTGCAGTGGAAAGACACAAAGCAGTGCACAAAATTAGTCTTGCTGACTTCGTGCCCTCAGCACATAGTAATCTTGATAGCACTGGATAGGGCATGTTTTTCAGATTATAATCCCACTGTATTCTAATTTGCATTGACCATCACTACTCCAAAACCTGTGAAAGCACTGGGATAAATCTGGCAGGAATATATTCCAGTCAACTACTTCGGAAGCAGGCTCCTACTTTGGCAGCAGGTAGTCCTCATATCTCAGCTGGAAGGAGACTCTTAGTCTGGTTTTCTAGGGAGCTGGTGGGTGACCTGTTGCTGTTTATAAGTGTGGTAGGGACTCTTCCAGCAACATGAATTTCACTAGTGGCAGAGACAGAACAGGGATGCCGCTTCCATAAAGATGGCAAGAAACCTGTCCTTTCCGATAAAGCATTTATTTGAATGGAAGAGATGAGACAAAGCAGATGTGCCTTAGGGAGGAAGGGAGAGAGGCTGTACCTCAACAGGCCTTCCCCTAAAAGGGGGGAAGGCATGTAGGCAGAGGTAGCATCTTTCATGAAATAAAATAGTATATTTCAGAAAAACAACCCAGACCTCCTTCAGGTCTGAAATAGAAGCAACAGTCTCACTAAGGTAAATACAGGTGAGGCCAATTGGATTTATGCTAATCTGGATGATCTGAGAGAAATTATAGCTGCTGTCTCCACGTCAGGCTGAGGGATGTGAGGAAGGGGAGGAACGTTAACAAGGCAGAGGTGACAAGCCTGAAAAGAGGTAGCTCATCTTTGATTCCTCTCCTTCTCTTTAGGGTCCAAGACCAGGAAGGTCCTTCCTTATGCTGAGGAGGAATGGGGCTGTATCATCCCCTGCAACCTGCAGCTCTCTCCCAGTGGAGCTCCCATATAGAGAGGATTGGGGGATGCCAGAGTGGCTTTGCCTTTGATCCAAAGCAAAAACAGGTATTTATGGTATTTCTGACAACGGCCAAGTGAAGACAAGAAGCCCTGTCTTGACACACAGTAACAAGTCAGTCAGTACCGGGACATAGTCATACTGTGGATAAAGGAGGAGACAGAGGGACATCTGTTAGAAGAGGGATGCCATGATAGTGAAGGAGGGAAGCAGAAGATAAGGAAACAGAAGAACAGAGATGGAGAACACAAGAAATGACTGACAAAAGCACAGTGGAGGGGGATGAGAGAGAACAGAGGGAGTTGTAAATGGATGACAGATTGGGAAACACTCTGTAGGTGGCAAAAGGAAATTATAGAAAAGAGGACACATGTTTCTAGGAGAGAGGGAAAGATACTGCAGCTGAAAGATAGCTCATAAATACTGAAAGAGGGTGAGGGGAAGACACCTAAGCAATGATAACACAAAAACAAGGCTCCTGTCTGGTCTGCTATAGCAGAAGTGCTTTCTCTGACAAAACTGGTTCAGGGATCCCGAAGGAGCAGCTTAAACATCAAGAAATATCTAAAAATCCATAAACTTTTTTTGGTCTAAAATGAAAGGCAAGAGAACCTTGAAAAGAAGCCCTGAAAGGCTCCAACTGAAGTATGTCCAAATGGGGTAGAATTGGACCATCAAGAGGACTTTTTTCCAAATGTAAATAAATAGGCTGTAAGTATACCACCCAGAACAATAACACATCCCGCAAAACAGCAAAAGACTGCAAGGTTTCAAAACACTGCCTTATATCTGCAGGCAGCCCCTGGGCAGATTTCTTGTTCCAGCTTCTTTGAACAGCTATGGAATTACAGGAAGAGAACCTGGACAAATGTCATCTCATTAAAAGACATTTAGGATGTGCGTCTGTCATTTAGGATGAATTAAAGCCTTGGAGATGAAATTGCCCACTATCCCCAGGCACATACTGAGGAACATCTCAGCAGAGTTTTCACTCTGGTGATGTATTCTGGAGACAATTTCTTGTTCAGAGAGTCAACAAAAAAAAATTGTCCTAACCATGGAAAAATTGCAAAATAGCCATATTTTGAGTATTTGTCATAATATGTGTGCCTCTTCTCAAGCTTTGGCTTTGTATCTTTATTGAGTTGGAGGGGTTTTTAAACTATGACTCTAAAGCTTACCGTTGTTACCCCTTAAATACAATAATATACTTAATGTGGAGAAGGACTCTCAGCAAATGATCCTAGAGCTTTAAGGTTTCTCTTTAAGGGCGTTATCAATAGTCTCTTGGCAAAAGATCTCATGGCTTTCCTTCTGTCTGATGGTGCCCAAGTGACTCTGTAGTTTAAGCAAATAGCTTAGCAAATGTATTTCTAAGCAATCATCCTCTTCACCACTGTCTGAGCACCCGTGTCAGAGAAACACAGTAAGTGCTCCACTGCTCAAAGGATCCAGTATATCCTCTTCTGACCTCCAAAGCCCATATACAGTTTGTAGTAAATGGTCAGTGCTATCAATTCAGTACCAGCTCTATTCCCCCCTCTGTGATGCCGAGGTCCTCACAGGGAATCTTGGAGAATGGCAGTCAAGGCTTTGCAGATAAATTTATTTACCAGGGAGCCCATCACCTCCCACTCCCATTTAAGCAGTGAAAGCGTTCCCATGGCTTATAGCAGTCAGACAGTGAGCTCTGCAGTTTGCTTTAGCAGCCAGTTTGACTTTGGGTCATTAAAAGAAGGGCCAGGATGGTGCTTGGTCCTCTCTTCTAACATTCTGCCTGATTTGTAAAGTGCCTTTCCTGGGTCACTTGTGAGCTTGGTCTCCATTGCAACCTGGGGGCACAGATGAAATTCCTTGCCCAAGCAATGCCCCAGTCTCCTGGGTCCATATGTGCTGAAACTGCAGACCTTCCTCACTCTTTCAGGGGCCAGCCGGCCATCAGCCTGTTTGCCAGCTGGGCCCCCACACAGCTACCCTGTGACTACGGCAGATGGCAGGATCCACAGCCCATGTGGTAGATGCCAGCACCTTCCCTTTGAGCAGGAGATCAGATGGACTTTCGCACATTGCCCTTCCTGGCTTTGATTCACATTGGACGCTTCAAGGTCAGGGATGACTGAATAGAAATCACAGAGGTGCATGTCTTTTGATCTGGTTGTTGCAGTCTTTCCTTTCCCAGTGTCCCTTTATCGGGGGGTCTCCCCAGCTAAAGAACCAGAAGGGAAATGGGCTGTGCCTCTTGGACACACATTGGTTGGGAGGGAGCATGAAAAACAATCGGAGGGTCTTGCAACAAAGCCAACCCCCTCTTCTTTCCAGTGTCTTGCACACGCTGACCTTGTCATTGCATTTTACTGAGGTGTGCCCTTCTTGCCTGGCTGAAAATTCATTCTTTAATAAACTTTAACATTAAAAGACACTTAATAACAGATGGTAAGAGTCACCAGGATGGAGTGTGAGACTCACCTCTGTTTTTTGACCTTACATGAGTACAACCACTATGTGATTCATTACCCTATGTGAGAGTTAGGGTACACAAGGGGCAGACACAGGCTGCAAAGTGTTTCGCATGTGGCTTGCAGCCACTTGGGCTTTTTCATCATTGCTGCTGGAGAGCATTACGATGGATGCTAATACATTGCTTAGCTCACATTTTCAAAGGCCTGTTTGGCCTTCAGCAAGGGCTCCCCGTGGCTGTGCTATGTTGTGTAACACAGCAGACAAGGGTAACCTGTCCGTCAGTGCCCTTCTGATATTTCATACACAGAGAAGGAAGATTATGTTCCCCGGTGAATAATCTTTAATGTCTTTATCTTTCTGGTTTTATTCTGAGAAAGTTTGGAGGTTACATTTTCCTTAACAACCTGCTGAAGTCTGAGGCCTTCACTCCATACTTACTAGACCTCAATGAATTTAAAAGGATCTTTCCAGGGCGAAATCAAAATAAAAACTGAGTAGTTGAGTTTTACTTTATTTTTTCTATTTTTCCCATGTCTGCGCCAGTTCCCCTTTGACATATTTTTCCATCTAATGGGTGTTGTAGGAATCTTTGCATTCATCCTACAACACGTCCATATGAAGAAGTCAAACCAAATGCCTAAGAAGTCTAGCAATGTTGACTCTTGACTGCATTTGAGACTTCTGATAGCTGTATTGATCATAGCTAACACCTTGAGCATAGACATACTGAGGTTACCTACAGAGATGTGGTGGCCCAGCTTCTTCACTCCCACGAAGATCAGCCTGCAACCTTGAACTGAGGTGTGGGCTGGCATCATGCGTTAATCTCCTTGCGTTAATCAACCTCGCCTTCAGACTGGCTGACTGTGCAAGCTGGGCCTGGCAGGATCAGCTCCTGTAGAGGGTACTAAAAAGAGAATTGCAATGTTGCTCTTTTAGCTGTCCCATACCCCAACAAAATCTGCCAGACGTACGGTTGCCAGTAGTGTGGTAGATACTAGATCCGCTGGGAGAAGCAATGCTGAACACTGGCATGACTGACAGCGGTCTCCAGGCTCACCCTGCTGATGAACACCATCAGTGCCCCTCATATAATGATGACTTGCATCTTCCAGGACTGGAGAACAGGAGGCTTGTGAGAAGCACCGCCACTTATAAGAAACTGCTCCTTTCAACTTCATTGACATGTCACATCCATCCTTGAGCTCTTCCAAAAATTCCCTCCTGGGACTTTGCTTTCCCCATAACTTGGAGTGACATGCATCAGCAAGGAGGGAGATGAGGGTCTCGCTCAGCCTCAGTCCTGCCGCATGTAAATGAAAAGGCTGGGCAGCAGAGGGGGAAGGAGCAGGCTGTGGCAGAGTAAATAAATTGCACCCTGCTTGTGTTATGCCAGCGGGGCTCCAGAACAGGCTTTTGTAAATGGGAATTCGCCTCCTCGATCGCTCAGGGCAGTGCTGTCAAACAGTGTTGCCAGGCTTGTGCCTCATCCAAAGGTCTCAAATATTTCCCAAGCCATCCCACTTCAATTTGCTTTCATGAAATGATGTTTCCCTTTTGGGGAGAGGAGAAAAAAAAAAATCAGAGAAGCAAGTCCAGAAAGCCCACCAGGAAGCTGTGGGAGAAGGGGAGGGGACACAGCAGGTGAGTGCAAACGGACAGGAGGTTGAGTACAACAAGGGCTTTCACAACACAGGAATTCAGTCTCTCCCCCCTGCACCCCTCCTCGCACCCTTGTTTGAATTTAGCATGCGTCCTCCTATGGCGCCGTAATTACTAAGATTACCAAATGAATCTTTTGCTTCTGTACACACCGGGCATTCAGCGGAGCTCTAATAGTTGTCATTAAGTTTTCAGGGAGGTGGGAGAAGATAGATTGAATGCATGCACTTCAGCGCTGCGCAGAGCCCATTGATGGCTGCTGAGTAATGATTTTTTTCTAATTGGTGGAGAGCAGCGGCCCTAATGGATGGAGCCTCTCTGTGCATTTACACTGTCTCTTCAATCAATAACCCTCGCTGTGCCTGGCACGGAGGAGTTCCTGAAAGCCCCTTTGTAATAATGGATTGCTGGAGGTTACACCGCTGCCTCCCGCTGAGTCAGCCCTCTGTCAGGCACCTCGTGCTTTCCCGGGGCCCCGGCTTTCCAGACGGGACACCCACAGGGGGCCCCTCGCCTCGGGTCTCTGCCCCCATCCTGCGGCCACCGGCACCCCGCAGGCTCCCCGGCTGCTGGAAGGGTTTTGTTGCTTGCAGAGCCTGTGCAGGCTCAGAGGAGTGGGAACAGCTGGGAAGCTTTTTATTGGCTTTGGCTTGGGAAGTTTGCCTTTTTATAGGAGGCTTTGTGGGGTTTTTTCCCCCTCATCTTCTTAAAGAAAAATCCAAGGGTCACATGCCACATCTTTACGGAGGCCAAAATTGTTGAGAGGTCATGCTGTACCAAGCAGGGCTCTGGACTTGGCCAGGCTTTTCAGAGCATGAGAGCAGCTCAGAGAGAGCAACCTTTGACTGCCCATTAACCATCATCTTACTGCACCATGCGTGCACGTGCTTTTATCTTAGCCCTCAACACCCACCTCACCCCACACACCCCTCACCCTGTTTTTCTGCTTCCCTTTTTGAGGCATGGCATACAAGTAACAGTCGCAAGACAGCTCTTGAAATTCAGCTTTGTCGTTGCATTTTCAGGAGGCAGTCATTCTGACAGGTTGGGGGAAGACATAAGAAAAGGGTATCTTAAAAGGGAGGCCACACTCACTGTGCCAGCTCTACCTTCTTCCCCACACAAGAAAGCCTTTTACTTGAAAAAAAAAAAAAAAGTATTTCCATGGTTTGCTGAGATTTACAGATGGATGAGACTTGGTTTCTTCACTGTTACTCTGTTTCTGTGAGGACTGTGTCCTCACAGCCCACTGCAGAGCATCTCCAAGTACAACATGTCACTGTCAACTCCAAGCCCCTCAGGAAAGGTGAGTTTAAGGTCTGCCCTCAACTTTCCTTGGTCAAAAGCTGAAAACACCAAAGGCTAAGGCACAAGAGTTGATTTTGCTGGTGGGGGAACCGGTAGGGAGGATCTGGCCTCAAGACTTTTCACTAAGGCCCAGGCCTAGGCCCTAGCAAGTGGCTTTTTGGGGCTGGGTGTCAGAGGGCTTCTGAGTGTGCAGACAACATGACCTGCAGATTCCTCCAGGGCTAAGGGCATAGCAAAGAGCTGGTCTCAACTTAGCCCTGGCATCACTCCCAATAGTCTGGGAATATGGCAGGGGACAAGAAGGTGACCTGGGACTCTGCAATGACACACATCCCCTCTCTTGGCACATTACCCACTGGAAGGCATCCCCCAGGATGGACTTCAGCAGAGGCTATTTATACACTGTCAGGTATACACCTTAGTTTTAGCTGAAGAAGTGGCAAATAAAAGGCTTGTAGAAGAAGAAATATATTTTTTTCTTGGTTCATGCCACAGCAAGAACAAACTGAATTGTTTTAGAAGGTAGAAGTCTGATTCATCCTCACTGTCACTCCTGACTCTCTGTCTGAGTGTGGGAGTGATTTTCTCTCCCTTTCATAGAGGGAATCAGTCATATGTAAGCTACTTTCTCACAGAGCTTTTTCAACAGTGTCTCTCTCTGGGATAGGCAGAGGTCCAAACAAGAGGCAGGTGAATCCTTTCAGGATCTGTGTTCACCTCAGTGTGTCATGGCCCTTGGGCCAAGACTCCTCCACCATCTGGGAGATCATCCCGCAGATCCCCTTGATCCCTGATGCACCTTGATCCCCAAGATCATTATGTTGCAGGATGCACCAGCCTGGTCTAGAGGCCTGGGGCCACTCTGCCTGAGCAGGACAGAGTGTACACCAAGGAGACAGGGTGGCAGAACCCCAACTTGGTGAGGGAGGCACAGGCTGCATGCCAGCAGTCAGAGAGGGGATATTAAGAAAGAAGAGGCCAGGAAGGACCTATTGTAGAGCAACTAAGACAGAGGGTATTGGAAGGGAAAACAGGGATTTTGACAGAAGTACAATAGTTGAAGTGTCCCAGGAGGAGACCCACATCAGAGGACAGTACATTTTGCCACTCACTGCTACTGCCTCATGAGTAGAAGAATATCCCCAACCATCATCAGGGAGCGAGGGACTGACTGCCCAGACACCAAGGACAGCAAGATTAGACCAAGGCAGGATTACAGAAAATCTGGGTGGAAAATTCAGAGGAAAAAGCAGGGCAAAGAAATTTTCTTTTT
>VWZY01006582.1:67737-81109 GCA_013399075.1 Chloroceryle aenea | reverse complement strand
TTTTTTTTTCTTTTTTTTTTTTTTAACTATATATTTTATGATTATGTTTTAGAATCCTTTTGTAAGGATTATTATGACTTAAGCAAAGGGGCAGGCCACTTCAGCCATGCCATTTTTGCTGGAGAAGGGATCTGTGCCTGGGGAAGAGGAACTGGAGCTATAGATAAGCCTAAAGCCAAACCAGGAGATGCAGGCAGGTCTGAGCAGGGGAGCCCTGCCTAAACTGTAAGGGACTGCTGCAGGCAGCAGCAGGAAGAAGCACGGAGGCCAAATCCCATGTGGCTGGCCCCGCAGGCCCCCCCAGCACAGGCAGCAGCAGCCTGCCCCTATGGAGTTAGCACTCGGGATTGCTGCTAAACAGGTCTCCCCAAAGGGGAAGGCTATTAAAATAATAACTGGATCAGGAAAAGCTCCTTAGCTGGCAAGAGAAGCCAAAGCAAAGGCAAAGGATAGACGTTCAGGAGCAGGATTTGTCCCAGCTGTCAGTCCTGACTTGCATGTGCGGATGGTGGTGAAGGGAAAGGATCTGCCTCATTCACTCTCTCTGTCATAGCTGTGTTAACTCATCAGTGTTGCAGGAGTTAAAATAAATACATAGTTTTTCAGAGCAGGACCGTGCTTCACCTACTGTACAACTAATGAATAGGTTAAAGCAGCTCCGGCCCCAGATCCCATCACAGCAACAGAGATGCTCACAGTGGGACTTGCCGATGGTCTCACACCACAGCTTTGGGAAAACAGAGCACAAGATCACAGGAGCCACAGTGCAGCCTGAAGGCATCCAGCCGTTCACTTATGTTGCTGCTTCTTCACAATCCGCTCACTAGCAGGTGGCTTAGATAAATCAGACTGGAAATATTTTCATAAACTGTACATTCTACACAGTTTCTCTGGAACCAGAGAAAACCTGTGGACTCCATCCAGGAGCTCAAGTGAGGAGGATTACGATAGCTCAGGCAGAAGCGTTCAATGCTTCTCTTTCCCTGCCTCCAATTCAAGGAGCCTGCCTGCCTGAGAGACAAGTCGACGCTGAAAACAATGCAAGATGCCCCCTCTTGCTCATGCCAATAAACTTTTCTTCTTTGTTTATCTGCAGTCTTTCTTAATCTACAGGAAATCGTCTTCACTTGGGAAGCATAGCTTGCCCTTTGTTTGTAAAAAGCACAACTTCTCACCTGCATTTGTAAAAAGCACAACTTCTCACCTGCATTTGTGATTTCTCCCCTGCCACAACAGCTCTTCAGTGACTCCAGACCTGTCTCCTGCATCTTCTTTTCCTCTTCTTTTCCTCACATTCCTCCATGCTTTAAGAAAGCAATATCTGCTTTGGAGTTTATTACCAGACAAATCAGGAACTTCCTGAATTCTTTCCAAATTCTCAGAACAAGGCCATATTCACATAATTTCCATAAAGGCGCTTACAATGATTGATGTGAAGATACCCATTTCTATAATGGGGAAATAAAAGAAAAGGGAAAAAAAAAGAAAAAGAAGAAAAAGAAAAAGAAAAAGAAAAGAAAAGAAAAGAAAAGAGAAAAGAGAAAAGAAAAGAAAAGAAAAGAGAAAAGAGAAAAGAAAAGAAAAGAAAAGAGAAAAGAGAAAAGAAAAGAAAAGAAAAGAGAAAAGAGAAAAGAAAAGAAAAGAAAAGAGAAAAGAGAAAAGAAAAGAAAAGAAAAGAGAAAAGAGAAAAGAAAAGAAAAGAAAAGAAAGAAAAGAGGAGCTCTCTGAAAGAAAATTGCCACAAAGGAAAAGAGCGAGGGCTCAGTTTCTCTGACAATCAGTGATACAGCTTGCATGAGAATTTATTTCAGTATGATTCTTCAGCACACACTAGACTCCCAGGAGGGTGTTTCAGATCTCATTTCCTAACTTTCCTGATTGGAACTGAGGCTTGAATTTACTTGTTTTCCTTTTACACTGTCATTCAGGGTCCTGGGTGATTTCCTACAACCTTCCTGCCCTGTGTCCCTCACCTCTTCCCCAGTCCCCTCGCCACAGCCCAGCAAGATAAGGAAATACTGAGGATGTGCCAGTGACCACAGCTCAGTTAGTCTGTCTCTCCCAGCAGGAAGCACTCCCTTTTCAGAAGCATTACCAAGCCCACGGCTACTTACAGCAGTCAACTTGTTTTCCCAAAGCAAGTTCTTATAGCTCAGGGTAAAGGCTCCACAAGAAAAGCAGAAACATCTCTTCCATACTTTCCAGCTCTCGAAAAAACAGCTGAACTGGCCCGGCTGAGTGTCTCCAGAGTATCCTAGAGCATGGAGTTAGCCAGTCTTAAAGGGAGCCAAGGGATAAATATTCTGGGTGAGTTTCAGATGTGTTCCCTCAACATGAGCAGCAGCTCACACTCTGCATAGTCCCACTGACCAAAGAACAGTAGCATCTGAAGCTCACAGCTGGCCTGAGGGTCTAGGTGCTGGCATCTCATCCTGTTTTCTCCCTGTGGTACTTTAATTTGACACAAGAAAGTTTCTTCTTCCAAGTGCCATTTCAGTTTAATATTGCTTCTTTCATGCTTTTTTTTTCTGCTGATGTAGGAATACCATGTTTTTGGAGCAGGACATCACTGTGTTTGTTTACACATCTTGGGACAGAAGACCAAAGTGGTATTTATTAAACCATCACCTTTGCCAAAAGCAACGACATCAAATACCATGAAACGGGCAATAGCTGCAACAGAGATAGCTTGAGCTGGTGTGCTGTCAGGGCAACAACTGATTCTCTCTTGGTTACTGCTGAGCCAGGTTCAAGAGCTTGAACACAACTTCAAGCTCTGGCAGAGAATCTCAGAGGTACCACATGCCCAAGCATCCTGAGGGCATCAACCCCCCCCCTTGCATCAGTGCCTGCTACCCAGTCTGTGAAGTGGTGTTGCATCAGCTCCAAGAGCAAGAGGGGAAAGAGAGAGAGAGAGAGATGTTCACTCAAACTGGCAGCTGCCTTTTGTTTCGTGATGGCAGCTGCCAGCAAGAGACAGGCAGGGCAAGGGAAAAACACACAAGAGCAACACGCTAGATGCAAAGCATATTACACGCTAGATTTAAAATAAAATAGCATGCATGAGGGGTAAATATTCAGCATAATGCATGACAACTCAGACCCACCATTCTCCTTCCAGTTCCTAGGAGCTGTGGGACTGCATCTCCCTAGGCTACGCTGGTCATGCTGGAAGAAAAAACAGTGGCAACACTCAAATTTCATAAGCAGAGGAAACAAGTGCCTAAACATAAACTTCCTTCATCCATGTGAGAGAGGTGAAAGGAGAAATATCATTTTGGTGGAGGAGGGTGTTCTGTGGGTGAACATGCACAGTGGGCTCATTTCTCTCTCATTTCTGACAGCTTGCTTGCATTCTTTCCTTGCAAGAATGTTTTTCAGTTGGTTTAGTGCTTTGGCAGGGAGATAGTTCTGGAGCCTGTCCCCACACTGCTTGCAGAAGGAGTGCTGCCAGCAGTGCTGCACATCTCTCTCCTCACCATGTCAGCCTCCCTGCCAGCCTGGCCCCAACACAGCACCCTCTGAACCACCTCCCACCTCACAGGAAGCCCTTTGCCAAGGCAGGATCCACTTTGCAATAGTTGCTGGGGTCTGGGCAATGCAAGACAAAGTCTGTCTCTGAATGCTTGAACACCTCTGGCCCTTTACCTGTCCATCCACCACGGGGTCATTCCTCAGAAAGGCACACCAGTGAGAGTGGGCACATGTTTCCTACCCCTTTTCTAAGTGCAGACTTTGACAGCACAGTGAACCTGATTCTGGGCTCCCTGGTCCTGTAGAGAAAACACTTTGGCCACGTGGCACTCACTCTGCTGGTTTGAATTTATTCTAATGGTTCTGACAGGCCAACTTTGTACCAGCAGCTTCTTCTGCCAGATCAGATATTGTTTACCCGCCCCACTTTAACTTTATGCCATGTTCAATATCTTCTTTCCTCACCGAGCTCACTTTATGCCAGATCAGGTATCGTCTGTCCTCCCTCGGCCAGCACAGAGCATAAAGCTGGCACAAGTTCCTCACTGTGCACGCTGGCTAATTCAGCAGAAACACGAGCACACACCTGCACCTAATGCGGGCCATATTCCTTCTGCTAAGTAGTCTGGTGGTGCACAGATCTGGCATTCACTGCTGGGGTGCCATGGCCACAGCATGCTCCAGCAGCTGCCAGGAGCACGGGGCACACCAAGGGAGCAGCCCTCCAGCTGCCCCCAGTCCTGGCCAGAGCAGCAGGAGTACCTGGCAGCTGTAAAGATGATGCTGGGACACTGGCAAGCCATGCGAAAGCCATAAACATGTCAGTGTGTCAGCGGGGTCGGGGGAGGAAGTGGAGGGGAAAAGTTGTGCTTTTCATACTTCACGTTAAAAGACCGGTGAGATCAGTTTTACCTGATGCTGAATTCAATCTGCTATCCTCCTTTAAAAAAATATAAACAAAGCCAGGTTACTGTGTTTCTCCTGCTGCCTCTGGCTGACGGAGCTAAGTCAAGTTAGTCAAACCACACTAAAAACACCACCTTTCCTTTATTTACTTGTTCTGATCAGGGACTGTAAACATACCTGAAGCAGATCTGAGCTCCTTTTTATGCAAGGAAATGTTTCAGAATCCAAGGAACCAGGACTTTTTTGCATGCAAGGTAAAAAAAGAAACATATTGTCTGAAAGCAAAGTGACTCTGAATGTGGCCGTGGAGATAAAATGGGTGTTTCAGCTCCTGAATTCAAGAGCAGCATTTCTCAAAGACAGCTTTTTTAACCTTCATCTTCTATCTGTTTATTTTAAGTGAAGCCCTTTTTTTTCTCCTTTTTTAGGTTTTAATGTTTGTATAGAACATACTCCATGACCCTGACAGAAGAAAAGCAGCAAAGCCCTACCTCTATGAATGTGTTTAAAAACATCAACTGATCAAAGTCAATGCCATGTGAGCAGCAACTGAGCTACTCCTATTGCCACACGTTCCCAGGTTTGACAGTCTGCATCATTTGGTGTGTTGATGTATCAGGATTTCATACACTATGAATATTCACTGCGCATATTAAATTAACCAGGTGAGAAAACACAGGTTTTTTTGCATGTTAACTCTGTGTTAACGCTGCCCCTAAGTGGTTAAGTTGGTTTATTGCAAGTTAATTAGCCCTCATTTCAGGCAGTTATTTATTTATTTGTGGTAGACTGTTGTGGTTTTTTTCTCTTCCAGCTTCGTGACTAGGCCTTGCCTCTCTCTCTAGTTTGTGTTTGCATCCTATTCTGTGTGGGTTTCATATAACCACAACATTTACAGTCAGCTCAGCTTGGAAAACACGCATACAGGGAAACATGGATGCCTACTACATGTTTATTACTCAATCCAAGCGAGGCTGTGATCCTGTTAGCAGGCTCCTCTTCCTCGGCTTGTTTTAATTAGCATTTCAAGGGATGCTTGGTACAGCAAGCTGCTGAAGTTTGAAGTTATGATGGGCTGCTTTTTGCATCTTTCCTCCTGAATTAATGTGACACTTCATGATCATTTCATCACCCAGGCAAGCCTTTTCCCACGTGCCTTGATATTTATCCTGGTGCTCCCATCCTTCTCTGTGGATCCATGCAATGCACAAAGATCACACCTTCTCCTCTCGGAGCAGCTGGTTGCTGTTGGAGGAGTACATAGGTGTGGGGACACCAGCAGAGCAGCTCAAGCTTGCCATGTGTCCTCAGGCTTCCCTTCTTCTCAGTGTGTGCCCCTCCACCTGCCCCATGGAGAGACGCAACAGGGGGAAGGAGCAGCTCACTGTCTCTGAAGGGCCTCAAGCCAACAGAGGGGACTCAATGAAACCTCCAAGAAACCTCCAACTAAACAACTGTAGAACTTACTGACATGCTGGGCTCAAGGTGCCTTTATAAATCATCCACCATGGATCTCCTTGTTTTAGTTGCTTCCGGGCTGAAGCTGGGGAGCCTGGGACTGCTCCACAGTTTGGTTTTCAGTGACCAAACTGCTTCCCAGAATGCACTAAGTGATGACTGTGCCCCCTTCAAAGTCCAAACTTTGTCGGCTCCTCACTTTATTAGAGAGCTGAATGACTCAGGTCAAAGCAGATTTTCATTTCTGAAGTGCTTCAGCTCCCGTTGGGACAGTGTGTAGCAGAATGGTACTTTGGTGCTGACCTTGCTGCATCCTCCTCAGGGGTCAGTGACCAAACAGACAGGATTAAGCCAGTAGCAGGCAGAGTGCTTGCATGCTGGGCTTGCATCTCCAGAAACCTGGAGTCAAATCTGCAGCAGTGTCTAGCCGTGGAAAGCAAACCAGGTCAGTACTGCAGTAGCGGATGCCTGCACGCCTGCACTACACCAGGCAGCACAGCTATTCATCGCGGCTCAGGCTGTGCCGGCAGCTCCAGGAGAGAAGGATGAGGAAGAGCAGAGACAGTGCAGCTCAGGATACCTGGATATACTGGCAGAATCTCTTGATTATCAGCCTCTTCTTTCCACGAGCTCTAAAATTCACATCTAAGACACCATAAAAACTGAACAGCAGTGAATCTTCAGGAACGTCTCCAGGCTTCAGCACAGAGCACAGGCTGCTTTTCCCTCACGCCACCACTGCCCTTCACCTTGAACGAGCGACATTTGTCTCCTATCCCCTTCGCTCATGAGCGTGCAGACCCGAATCCAGGGAGGCATCTCGCCGCCTCTCTCTCCGTGCAGCCGTACGCTACCTCCTCGCTGCACATCCCAGTGCCGGGGCTTCGAGGGAGACGTCTGGCCTCTTGAAGCAGGGGCTGAGGAGTGCGATGGGGCTGAGCAAGCCTCCCTCCTTTCCCCAATGCCCTGCTCCAGCCGCAGAGAGCTGCCTACATCCTGGCCTTGCGCAGCACAGTTGGACACGGAGTTAAGGAGTCCAGGCACTGGGATGTGAAAGGAGCCGTGGCGGCGTGAGAGGAGCTCACTCATCTGAAAGCGTCTTCAGAAGGGCATCAACGGTGACACGCTTACAGGGTCCCTGCTCTTCTGCTTCTTGAAAAACTCCCGGCAAATCTCTTCGGTGCTATAGTTTCAACTGGGGCTGAGAAAGGCTGCATTAAAGCTCAGGGACTACCTTAAATAACCCTAACCAAGCCTTCTTACAAGTCTGTTAAAATACGAACACCACAGTCAAGACAGCAGACTGGAGGTCTGCCCAGTAGCCAAATAAATAAAAATATTCCAGAGATCGTGTTTGCAAGTGCTCATTAAAGCCTGCATCTTGCTAATACTAAAGGCAACGTGTATCTGAAAAACAGAAACAACACGACTCTTCCTGCAAAGCAGCTGGGGTTTATTTCGTGTCCTTTCAAAGCAGGGCTTCATTGCTTTAATGCCGTCCTCTCCCCATGGGCTGCAGAAAAGGGTTGCCAGCAGCCCCTCAAGCCGCTCATGGCAGACGGACCACAGAGGCTGGGGGCTGTGCAGCCACCGCTCCTCAAAACTCCAGCCCCTCAGCGAGCACCAGCCCTCTGCCACGGACCTCTCCACCCCACACTGTGTCTCAAAGCCTAGTGCCAGCAGTCAGGCCAGTGTGAAAAACAGCCATTTATCTGCCTTTGCTGCCGTGATGACGTCTGCAGGCACTTTCTGTGCTCTTTATCTGTTTTCTCAAATAAATTAATAAATAAAAGACGGAGAAGCTGGGAAAAAAAAAAAAAAGGACAGAGAAAATGAGCAGATTTTGATCTAGTAAGCAATTTAAATCTGGGCTGGCAAGCTGCATTCATTCATTCATTAATTCAGTCGTGTGCTCAGAAAACCCCAGCAGGACTCACTTCCAGCGCAAGAACTTCCGACTGTGAAATAAACCCCGCGTAACCAGATTAACTATGAGGTATGTATCCGCCAGGTCTTAGGCATTAATTCAAGCATACTTTCCCTGTGCCGCACATTGCCAGAGACAGATTTCTGGATCGGGTGTTTCTCACTGGCAGGAATAAACTCTCCAAAGTCTTGTGTCTTCCACCTCCCCCCATATTGCTGTTCCTTGCTCAATAAATAAAGGAAATATTATTATATGTGCTGTCAGGGAGTCTTTATTCAGCTGTTAATAGCAACATTATCAATACCTTGTCTTTCAGTCTCACATCATTCAAAAGTGGTTGAACAGTTTTGTTCTGGCATTGCAAAAATGAATCACTTCTGGGTTTAGCCCAAGCATAGAAAATCTCACCTTAAAACTTCAAAATTCGTAAATTCAGAATATATTTAGCATGCAGAAACTGATGGGCAAGATAGAAATCTCTGCATAAGCTTAGTGCAGTCTTCCACCTAGCAAGTCTTTGCTACACTGAATCACCAGATGATTACTGTCTGTATGAGTGACTTCAATTAGAGTATTATGGTATTTATCATTTGATAAATGAAGCAGGACGGCGGCCCGTTTGCATCAGGTGCTGCACGAACATTCAGATGTGCTCAAACAAGATCCTGAGAACTATCCATAGAGTCAATGCGACATGAGCCAGAGTCTTCAGGCAAGGAACCCCCTTCCACGAGCAGGCTCAACTCAGATGGCCTCATATGGTAAATGCTGCAGTCTGGCTTGCCAACAAGCTCCTGATTTTCCCTGTGTGCTTCCCTATGGACTGAACATAGAGGGACAAAGTCAATGTTAAGTCCATTCGTACAGACCTGCTCTATGAACACATTTGTTCTAAAAGCAAAGAGTGAGAGGACTTGGGTTGTTCAGGACTTTTTTTTTCTTGAAAAAGACGAAATCTTCAGCTCTTCTGGCTCTCAGATATTTTTGTTACCATATCTATCTAAAGTATGGCTTATGGCATAGTTACAATTCATACACAGACTCTGCTGTAATTTCAATATTTTATTTCAGTTCTAATATACAGTAAAGGTCATGAAGTGAGCTGGAATTGTCCAGTTGGTACCACATGGTCCCTTATGTCCTCACAGAGACAAATGCTGAAACAAAACTCAGTCGCTGAGTTTTCCACTATGTGGAAAAGTTCAAGCTGCCAGGACCTTTGGCATACCTGCTCTGCAGATCAAAGTCTTAAATGCCCATTTTTATCAGTCTGCCACCTTTCAGAGCTATTAGCTCAACTTTATATTTTTCAGCAAGTGCCTTGCACACAGGCTGTATGTGTGTTCCTGCTCTCACTGAAGGATGGAGAATTCACTTACTGTCTGGCTCAACTAATTCCCAAGTTTTCGTTGATCCGGAATTTGGAAACACAATATATTCTCTCAGTGTGGCCTGCAAATCCCACTTTTTAAATTGGATCTTTCCACACAAAGTCCTCACCAAGTCACTATTTTTTTCTGGTGACATTCAGCTATTCAAGAGCCACATCATGGGTACCAGGGATGCAAAAATTACTTTTTTCTTTTCTCTCAACTGTCCCAGTCAGAGAAGAAGGTTCACAAGTTGGAGAATTTATCAGAGTCCTCCAATGTTATTATCAAGTTTTAGTCCAAATAATATCTGTGAATATACTTGGCTAGTGAAAATGCTTAGCTGACATTTATTTTGGAGCTACATGTTACTGAATAAAACTGGTGCTTTTGCTCCTGAGCCATCAGATGAAATGCAAGAGCATGCTCAGACGCTGGCTGAGATGAGAGTCTCCAAGGTACATCTGTTAACATTACAGAGAAGAAAAGCAGCCTCATCCCACAGACTTTAAAGAACGTATATGGCTTTGCAGTTCTCAGACAACTGTGAACATCATATTTTCTCATACTAATATAATCTGCTTTCTGTTTTCACAGGATTTTAAGGGACGGTGAAATTGCTTCAAACCAATTTCATCATGTGAAAAAAAAAAAACAATTAGCAGTGTTTCCAGGAGAGGAACATTCTAGGTATTCCTCGTGGATTCTGCAGTCGCAAACAGACCACAGGCACTTCTCCCTCTGACAACAGTATTTAGAATTATATGTTGTAAAATACTCTGTAATTGTAACTTTAATTTATAAACCTTTATAAATTCCATGGGTGAGGGTCACATATAGGCTTTTTGCTCTGGGATATATACACACATGGTAGATAGAAGACAAAAGGCCTTCTAGCATCAGAAATCCTTTCCCTCTGTCTGTGCTGAAGTCAAGTCATACTTCAAGATTTTATTTCTTAAGCTTCATAGAATGAGCTTCTTCAGCTTCTCCTTCTAGAACAGGTTTGATAAATTGCAAATAATTCTTCCAGACATTTTTAAACCTCTTTTGCTTTTGTATCAGCCTTTCCAAAGCAAAGAGAGAAGAAGGAACTAAACACTTTCGTTGTCTACCTTATCTCCTCCCTTGAGCACTGCCCAGCATCATGCATTTGCATGATTCTCAACAGCATTATCCCTGCAAAGATGGTGATCACCTTACGAGCAGACATTTGCTCTCATTCACACCAAAATAACTGTCTTGGAACTGCTCAATAGTTAAAATCTGTTCTGAAGTTATAGCCCATGTGTCCCTCTCAGCGCTTCTACTTTCAGACACACAGTCGCTTCCTCTGGAAATGTGACCAAAATGCTTTCTTTCTCCCCTTGCTCTTTCGGATGTAGCCAGGCTCTGTAAGCTCACCTCAAAGGATCCAGATGCTCTGTAGAACTAGCTGATATCTCCATCCATTTTGCCAGCTGCAAACTGCATCACAGTGAGACAAAAGTCTCCCTGACACAAAAGTCAAAGTACACCGACTTCAGATTGGTGCAAAGAAGAGCAGAAAATGACTTTGTCCTTGTAGGCAGGTGAAAACAAGGCCGCAAGGCTGCAAGGCTCCTGGTGCTGCAAGGGTGATGTGTCTTGTGCAGTCTAAATCCACAACTTCCACTCTGCAGCCCCCTGGAATTTAATCCTCAGATGCAAACACAGCAATGAAGCCCCAGGTTACAACTTTCTTTATGACTTCTTTCCAAAATATGACCTAAAATGTGGGGACCGACTAAATGCCATTTTCATTATTCAGGCAGATTTTTTGAGGTCCCTGCCAACAGCAGAGTCATTGAGTGCAATAGCCAAGATCTCTGGTAGAGCATGATGCAAATCCATACTCTCATTTCAGCTCATACCTGAAGACCAGTTTAACTCAACTCTGTGTCTCAGAGCTGCTAAACATCCCACTGACAGCAGCCCTCATCCACACCCCCAGTCTGTAGAAAGGCTCTGCACACCATTTCCTTGAAGGGTGGATGGGGACAGTGTGGATACTGTGCATCCGCACAGTTCCAGGTTTACTGTGATTGTGCAGCTGCAGGAAATGCCACAGAGACTTTAATGTATTTAAAATACATTATAAGCCACATAATAGCACTTCTTTTTTTTTTTTTTTTTTATCTGGATCAGAACAATGGAAAATGGGTGCTTCAGTTGTTGGGTGTTCAGTTCAGGTTACACAAACTGAAACTACAAAGATATGCACCTAAACTGTTAGCTGAAGTTTATATACCGCTATGCTTTATCCATAAGGCACTACAACATTTCAAGTCCTGAAGAGCTCCAGAGAATCCAGATAGACCTCATTTCTTGATATACAGGTTTGCTTGTGAAAACTTCACTTTGGAGCAGAGAGAGATAGCCAGACATGTCCTTCATCCTAGGCTAATTGTACGAGACTATTATTTATTCCATTCAGTAAGCGTGCATCTGGTAGTGATGATTGCAAAGCCTATAAGAAGGCTGATACTTCCCAGCAAGTGACATTTTTATGGTTAATAGAAACTGTCATAGAAACCACTTGGAGGGGGATATGTACAGGCTTGATTTTCAACTTAACAGTAAATCATTTCAGATTAGAATTAGATATCATGAAAAAATCCTTCATCCTGTAAATTTCCAGAATTGCAAGTAGCACTGACTCTGGGAGAAACTGTGATATAACTAGAAGAAAAGTTTCTCATTTGGCTTTGACATCCGGTGTGTCTGAGATCATGCCTTCTCCATAAATGATAGTGTGTTACAGATATGCCTGCTCTTTCATTTTTTGCTATTGTATTAACAATAGGAAATAGTCCCTCTTGTAGGCCACAATTCCTTGGGCAAGAGACAGTTCAAAGACAGAAAAGAAAGATGGGCATCATGCCAGAGACATCACAGTTAGCATCAGTCCTACAGTGCTGCAAGAGTCTGAGTCATCCCTAGTCCCTGTGAATACAAAAGAGTCAGGAGCACCTAGTGGGAATCATACCATAAACCTGTTGAAATGAGGACACAGGGCCAATGACGCAGGTGAGGTGAGGGCATCTCTACCTAAATATTCTATTCCTGGTTTGAGGCAGCTGCAGACTCCTGTAATGTTCATGCCACTGAATTCCTGCCAAATGCCCTGCCAACCTCAGAGTAGTTTTGTGGTGACTGTAATGGTCAACAGTCATAGGTAATACTAAGTCTGTGTGTAGAGACAATATCTTTTGTTAGATTAAGTGATTATAGATGGGAAAATTAGACAAGCTTCTTGGCACAGAAGCCCTTCTTCAGGACCCTAAAAGCCACTTTTTGAAAAAAATATTAGCACAAATTACCAATATTCTCCTGAATATTAGAGCTCATCTTTGGCCTTTCAGCAAGAGATTAAGTTGGTGTAGGTTTTGCACCACCCATCCTTCAAAGGATCCCATTGCCCCTCAGCAAGTACTGGGGCACTCCCAGAGCCCTGGAGCAGTTGTGTCTCTTAGCCATAGGTCTCCATTCTTCCCCCTGTTACATAGGTGATACTGACCTGCCTGACATCATCCTCCTACCTGGCTGGCTTTAAGGTCTTGTTACTTTCAGGCCTCTCCTGTGCCTGACATGGAGATAAGGCCTTCTTTCTGCCCAGAGCCATGGGGAAGCTCCTCAGGCCAGTGTGCAGTGCTCAGCATGAAACTGCAGGGCCACCATCTTCAGTCCATGCTTCTGCAATCATAGTAATAACATTCCTGCATCCAAGACACAGGCAACTTCACCAGGGAAACTCAAATTTTCCACAGTCAGGAGAAAACCCCATGAGAAAATCAGGTACGAAACCAATGGAAGACGTAAATCTAGGCATGAAAATGTTTGGGATGGAGCGTAGCTGTGGAGCCAGTTTATATTTCAACTTGCAAGGGTCCCGGTACCTCCCTCCCATGGTGAAGGAATGTTCCCCGGCTGCTCTCTTTCAAATGGGTTCTGCTTCCAGCAGCGAGAACAAATAACCGTTTCAACCAAAGTGACACTGCACTGTACAACATCTCTCTGCAGCCCTCGCCAAAGCACCAGTCACACGCTATTTACCACAAGCTGGAAAATTCACTAAATCTGGCCTATTTTGAGTCAAACGGTGGCATTTTCAGCCCTCGTGAAGACAGCCCTGCCAGCTGCCCTCCCTCTCACACAATAGGGAGAGGAAAGGGACATCTATCTCCTGTATCCAGGCTGAGAGCAGCCGCGGCAGTGC